>JAJTUV010003200.1:0-72825 GCA_021653895.1 Mastomys natalensis
TTTATTCTAAACAAAATTAAATCAAGTCAACCATAGGTCAAAAGGCAGAGCCAGCAACTGGTGGACAAGGAGTGAACATAGGGCAAAACCATTGAGAGTGAGAGGAAGTCAGGGGGAAGAGAATAGAGAGATGCACAGGAAGTAGAAAGGAGGAACTTTCCATTGGAAGGTTTTTAATACAGTGTGGAGAGGAGAGCAGGCTTTTTCCTCCTGGGATGTCTGTGGAGTAGGAAGGGCAGCTAGGTTCTTTCCCTGCCTCTCTGAGAGTAGCAGTTTTCACCCCAGCATCTTCATTGTTATATCGAACAGTTGGGATTTTTTTTTTTTTTTAAAAAACAATACCTCCTTATGCATTGTTGGTCAGGGAGTCCTTGGAGGCCTCTGACACAACATAGTTCTGGGTGATTTACTAGGTGATAGGACCGTATTTTGAAGACAGCATGTATTTTGGTTGTGGAACATAGAGGAGTCAAACTGGAGCTGAGCTGGAAGCTTCCTCCATCAAGGGTCTCGTGCAGCCGTTAGCCCCAAGTGCTGCGATTCCAACCTGCCAGGAGCTGAGGCCTGCTCAGAGGTGCCCCACCATCTCTCCTGCTTGAACTATGATCTTAAAATATGTGTTCAGGACCGTGCTTGCCCTTTTGTTTGGAGAGTGTGTGCTTGTTGTTTGTTTGTTTGTTTGCTTATTTGAGACAAGGTCACACTATATAGCTAAGTCTAGACTGAGACTCAATCTTTCTGTTTCCCTGTGAATATGGGATTACAGGGGTATACCAACATAGCCTGTTTAGGACATTTCTTTGGAAATAACTCCCCTGTTTTCCTTATGTACTGCAGCTAATAGATCTTTCTTTTGTTCTTTATCTCTTGGCTGTGCTATTTTGGCTTTGTGCTCACAGAGATGCAAGTCCATTATGCTCAGTTGCAAAACTTCTGCTCTTAAAAAAAAATCATGGTTGGATTCTGAGTACTTACGCTACTTTTGACGCTCTCCTGGTGCCAGCAGTGGAATCCCGACACGCCAGGCTGTTCGTGCCGCCGTTCTAGTGTGTCAGGGAGTGGAAACCCTTCCCATTTCCTGCCCTCTGGCCTAGCTGTCTCCATTCTTACACTGTACATTCTGATAGGTTAGTGATACTTCTACAAAGGTATAAATAGGGTGGTGTACTGGGAAATAATTGGGGTTTCTGAAAGTGAGATGAGGGGACATTTCAGACAGAAAAGCTAGCAAAGGTTTAGTCATCAACGGGGCACACTTGCAATGAGACGTGATATGAGAATGAATCACGGTGTGAAGACCCAAAAGCGTCTCTGAAGCAGAGAAAGCTGCAAGTGCAAATGCCCTGTGGCAGGAAACAGCCAGTGAGCATTGGGAAGAACGGAGGGAGAGTGAGTTGGGAGGGAAGAGCCAGATTCTGCAGGCTGCATAGGCTGTGCAGAGGGTCTACATGTGATTCTGACTAAGAAGTCACTGAGGGTTTTGTCATGTTTTCTTGGACAGAGCTGTGCTACATAACCTAGCCTTGGACTGAAGTCTCCTGCCTTAGTCTCCAAATATGGGATTGCAGGCTATACCACCATGTCCAGGTCATTGAAAGATTCTCAGCAAAGATGCAACATAATAAAAATGTACTTTTCACATGTTAAAATTGTTTATTGCTGAGTCTTCATTTCATTGTGCTATTCTCCGCCCCCAGTTTACATTTTTGACAATTCTTTCTTGACTCTGTGTGGAAACTGGCAGCACCTTCCTTTCTTCCTTCTTTCCTTTCTCTCTGTCTTTATTCTCGTGGATCGTGTGAGTACACATGGTGTGTCCATGTACACATGTGCATGAATGTGCATGTGGAACCCAGAGACCTACACTGGGCATCACCCTCGGTCAACACCTTATTTGTTGAGACAGGCTTCTCATTGAATCTGAAGCTTGCTGACTCCGCTAACACGGGCTGCCAGCAAGCCTAAGGAGCCTTCTGGGGCTGATTCACATCATGCTGGGATTATAGGCACCTCACTGTATCTGCAAACAAAAAGCCCTGGCACAGGGATCTAACTCAAATCCTGACCAATCAGTTCCTCTGTGTGGAAATTAACATTGAGTCTGGTACCGACTGTACTCTCCAGTCTGCAGGATGCCACAGGGCTCCCGGGGCCCGGTTTGTACTCCCGTTCCTCAAGATCCTTCCCACAGCATCCTCTCCATTGGGGTGTTCTCTGCACCCTGGGGGCACAGGCAACATACCACACATGTCCTGCTTTGGAGGAGGACAGGTAACAGGTACTTCCCTCTACTCAGTCTTTTGTCTTTAACTGTGACCACAGAGGACATGATGCACTCCATGGACAACCCCACGGAAGTCTGTGTTTATCATTTCTGCATCTGTCTCCAGGAACCTGGCAAAGGGTAAAAAGGCATCTCTGCTGGCCGGGGAAGCGTCATGAATACTCACTGCCCACCAACTTCCCAGCTCTGTAGAGCAGCTGCATCCAAGTCCTAGACCCATTGTTTTCAGCCCTCTTGAGAATGACTGTGCCTTCAGGGTTTCGGCAGCTAAAGTCTCAGTCTTGACAGGAGTCCCTTGGCTTTTGTGGAACAGAAGGTACAACATGTCTGTTGAAGAAGGGTTATTTTGCATACACAGGCTCTTTCCTTCCTTCCTTCCTTCCTTCCTTCCTTCCTCTTCCTTCCTTCCTTCCTTTTTTCTGTTGTTCCTTACCCCTCTTACCTTCCTTCTAGTTGCATTTCACACACCCTGAGGGAAGGCATCAAGAGACTCTGGTCCATTCTGTAATCATTATGCCTGATAGAGGAAGTCTCTGTAAGGTAGCCATGCTTTGCCACAGTCTGATAACATGAGCTTTGAAGGTGAGCATGTGCCAGCCCCGTGGCCAGGACAGTTAATGTGAGGTGTTTATGTGAAGGTGGGAATGCTGCACTGTGGTACTGAGCAGAAAGTCTGGCTCAAAAACAGGCTGATTAGACAGCAGGGCAGAAATCAGCTAGCAGTTGTCAGAGGCTTCCGCAGAAGTGCTGAGTGTGTAAAACCTATCGTTGGTACAAATGAGCAACCCAGAGGCTCTGGCTTCAAAGAGCTCAGCCTCAAAGGGCAGCGGGGAGCGTTTTAGAAGGGGCTCGCCTATGATCATGCCACACAAAAAGGGCATACTCTCTGTTACTCCAGTCATGGCAGACAGCAAATCATGGAGGCCTGGCTCTGCCGAGAGTCCAGAAGATCGGTCATGCATTGTGTTAAAAAAAAAATAATAATAGAGGGCTTGGGCAGTGGAAAGCTAGAGAGAGAGAAATAAGAAGACACCGAATGAGGATAAAGACCAGTGCCATGGCACAGACATACAATTAATATTTATTGAATGAGTGTATACAAGGATAAATGGATGGTTAGCACACCAGCTTTCTAAGTACTGATGATCTGTGAACAAGCAGTAGATTAGGCTCCTACCACTGTGAAGTGGCTGTTCTAGAAGCAGGGGAAGGAGATGACTGAGAGGACATGCAGGCATCGATGGCTTCTCTGGAGGAGAGAAGTTGCAAGAAGAAAAGGGTGCAAAGCATGTCCACGTGCATGCACAGTCCTTCCATGTGCATCTACCTTGTTGAAGTAATTATTTAAAACGGCTGCTAGTCAAGCCCACTATCTAAGCTGTGGCTGCTCTGCCTAGCTCAGCCATCATGTTCCAAGGCTGGAGGCCACATGCACACTGCAGCTAGAAACGGTCAGGCAGAAACACCAGCCCTGTCACCCTACGAGACACCAGCGTGGGAGATGGCTCTGCCAATCTTCCATAATGTCTCCACATTGTCTTTCACAAGGCTGGGCATTGCTCAGACCACTCCACCAACGATGCGGGCCCAGTAGGAAAATGAGACTCTAATGTTTAAATATTAATCAAAGGCTTATATGTTTGGTAATGCTCAATAACAATATGCCCATACAATTAGAGTTTGTTTCCCAATTAGCTAACATAAATGTAAGTTGTTACCCAGGACTGCTCTCCATACCTGTGTGGCTCTTCATCCTCCTACATCTCTGCCTTCTCTAGCTCCTCCTCTTCCTCTCCTTACTCCTCCCACCTTAGCTCCTCCTACACTACACACACGAATACACACACACCACACACACACACACACACACACACACATCACATACACACAGGAAAAAACAACCCTATGTGACAGAGAAGCCATTCAAGATAAATCTAGCTCCAAGTGGCCCCAAGCTGCAGGCTGGACTCTGTGCCATGAGGTGGTGCTCCTGAAATTGGGAGGTAATTGAGGGGAACCAGGTGAGAGCATGCCCTTCATCAGGCCTTTTGCTTGGCTTCCTTTTGACATGACTAATTTGTTTATCCTGTTGTGTCTTTTGTCTTGATCCTAGTTAATGCCCCTGGCAAAAACTTGAAGGAAGATTTCTAGCAAGGAAACCTGCCTATCTTGAAGGATAGAGATAGACTCTGAGACAGACCCGTTGTCCTTCCTTTGTTGAAATGAAGCTACCACCATCACTAGGAGCTGTTCAGGGTTTCTAAGACAGGTAGCTTAGTGTAGGCAGCCCAGCATAGGTTACTCACCCCTCTTTTGAGTGACCCCCTTAGAAGCAGCAGCCTTTAGTGTTGACTGACATTTGTGACAGGGTAGTTCTAGCCAGGGCCAACCTTCTTCCCCATGGGTGCGCCAGCTGTCCTTGTGAGCTCTGCAAGATTCCAGGCCCAAGTGAGAAGGCTTCTGTGGTACTTACCCACCTCTGACACCCAAATCTGACAGATTTTGTTGGGGTCCCACATGTAGCTCCTCTGTCACAGACATACATACACATACACACACACACACACACACACACACACACAAGCACACACACAGACGAGACAGACAACAGACAGACAGACACACAGCTTTGTAGCAAAGCTGTCTGTTCCTACACAAGGACTTTTGCCTTGTGTTGGGAATGTGTTCTCCCCATGTTGGAGGCCAGCCAGAAGTGCCAATGAATGAATGACCCTGGAGTGGCTATCAGTATGCTATAAATAGAGTCAGTGGATAAATGTGCCCAGCTTCCTTGACCCTCAGTTAAAACAGCCGCTTTCTGGAGTTTTCCAAGGAGGACCCAGTTTAGCTGCCCATAATAATCATTTGATAATATCTCATTTATCAACTTCCTTTCTTGGCCTCACTCCCTTAAAAAGGTGTTTTTTTGGGGGGGTGTATCTCGAAAATAGACTACTCATCTGAAATTCTTTTTCTCTGGGTCTGTTTTTTCATCAACCCAAACTAAGACACAGTTGATTCTATGAGTTGGTGTAGGCATGCATCTGGAGACTCTTGTTGAGTCAAGTTTTGAGGCACTAAGCCAGGAGAGTTTAACTGTGGAGGTCCACAGAGCCAAGGAACAGAAGTCACAAGGCACCCAAGATAAATCTCTTTCTCTGTGCACCCATCAACTGTTTCCTTCTGTTCGTAACTCTATATAGGCCGTTTACAGCCTGCCAGACATCCTCCTATCTGGTAGATCTGTGGAGCAGCCAGATTGAGCAAACAAATATTCCAAGATGCCTAGTTAAATTCAGGAACACACACACTAAAAATATCTGTTAATCTCAATTCCAAATGTATTGGTTTCTAACTTTATATGGTAAACCTATGGCCAATAAGTCAAATATTCATACCACTTTGTAGATAGGAAACAGATCAATAGAGGTGTCTATCCAGCTTCACACAGCTGCTCAGTAGAGGGCTGGAATGGAAAGTCTCAATCCAGAACCTCCTCCTCTGTAGAGCCTTGGTGGATTCTTTGCCATCCAACACTGAAGTGAGCTTTAGAGGAAGCCATATTAATGTGTTGGAAAAGACAGACTCAGCATTGAGCTGGCCAGCAGAGAGGAGCATGGGAGTTCTTGGCCATAGTGCTGTCGTCATTGAGTACCTCTCTTCCCAGTCTTTGCAAAAGAGCGCCTGGTGCCTATGTCCCGAGATGAAGCAGGGGAGAGTAGGGGGAAGGGTATTGGATTCTTTCCTGGGAAATATCAAATGCAAGTGAGTTCCCTTTGAGAAGTGCTTTGCAGAGGAGCAAAGGGGAAATTGGTATAATGCAGGGACCAGAGCTTGTCCTGGCAAAGGACAACCGTAAATGTTCCTGTGGAACAGTCGTGGTAAGCCACCATCTGCCCTAGTTTTTCTAGGATAGTTCTAGTGAAGGCTCATCTGATTCGGCCTATATGTGTCTGTAGCAGGAGGAGGGCCTTGAGATAGGGTCTCACTGTGTCTCCCAGACTGGGCTTGTATTTATGTGGAGTCCAGGCTAGACTTGAATTCACGACAATCTTCCTGCCTCAGCTTTCTTAGTTCTGGAGTTCCAGATATGTGCCACCACCCCCAGCATGAATCAACATTCATCTTGTTGTACTGTAGTATCTCTAATAAGACAGATTGGATGATGTTTAGTAGATGTTCCTTGGGCACTTCTAACTTTCATGGTCTCACCCAGTTGTGTGTAACATGTATCTTAGTCCATTTTTGTTGTTATAACAGAATACTTGAGACCAGGTAATTTATAAAGAAGAGTTTATTTGAATTGTGCTTTGGAAGTTGTGAAGTCTAAGACCACGGTGCCAGCATCTACTTGGCATCTGTCCAGGCCCCTCTTTCTATACCATAACCACGCAGTCTCACAATGAATATGCCAACCTGGGTCCCTCTTCCTATAAAGTCATAATGCCATCGTGGGGCCCCATCCTCATGATCTTGGCTTAATTATCTCCCAAAGATCCTGCATTCAAATACCATTAATATATGAATTTGAGGATTAATTTTTAGTCCATAAACTTTGGAGATAATATTCAAACCATAGCAACATGAAAACACTTTTTAAATTTTTAAAAATAATATTCTATGTATATGGATGTTTTGCTTACATATATGTTCATGTACTATATGCATGCCTGGTGCCCATGAAGACCTGAAGAGGGAGTCAGATCACCCTGGGACTGGAGTTACAAATGATTGTGAGCTACCATGTTGGTAACTGTGGTCCTCTAGAAGTGCAGGAAGTGCTCTCGACAGCTAAGACATCTCTCCAGCCTGAGAGAATACTTTAATCTGTGGTCAAATCTAGGTGATTGTTACCAGTAGCCTTCATTATCTGCTGTACAAATAAGCCAGCACCTCCGTTTCAAAGACAGCATACAGATGGGCTCAAAGACAGAATGCTTTATAGCACAAGTGACCAGGGAAAACTAACTGCTGGTTGTTTTGCCTGGTGTATAGAAAAAGTATTTGATTTGATGCCTTAGACCCTGTGGGCACTTGTATCAGTGGCTTGTAGCTGTAGCCTTTGTTGTGATCCATGAAATTTTAAAGCCATCAGGCTGACAATGAATTGATCAGTAGGAAACATGGGAAGATGAGGGGTCATATTAATGCGTTGGAAAGAAAGGCTGAGCACTGAGCAGACAGAGAGAAGCATGAAAGTCTTTGGCCCGTGAGAGCATCCTTCTTCCTAGCCTTTGCTCTGCTTAGTGGTGCTTTCATGTCCGTTCAGAAAGACCATCTGTGACCATCCAAAGGACACTTAAGTACCTTTCTGTTTCTCAAGAAAGCTGATGATGACCATGTATTTGACACGATATATAGGAGTTTGCAAACATCTAAGGAGGCTGGACTCACTGGTCACGTGAAAGTCAGAAGACTATAAATTTGATAGTTGAATTATCAATTTGTGCCAAGAGATCAAGGTTACTAGCTTTTGAACATGATGCCCAAAGACAATGGTTTAGCAGCAACAGCTACAGCAAAGAGTATTTATACAGCTCTCTGTAAGCCAGGTTTCTTGAGTCATCCAAAATGACTGTTCTTTAAAAGTAATCCTACCCATCTGGGGAACAAATGAACTGAATAGACGCATCTTCAAAGAAGATGTTTTGTGGCCAGATCTGGAGCACCACTCATTAGTAAGAAAGTGTCAATCAAAACGGAAGGGAGCAAACGTCACTCTTCAGAGGGTGGCTGCCATCAAAGATCAGACCATTAGCAAGAGGTGCAGAGCTGAAGTTCCCAGTGCTTCAGAGGGATAGCAGGAGGACCAGGAGTTCAAGGACAGACTGGGATACATGAGACCCTTTCTCAAAAAGACAAATAAAACAGTGTATTTTTCTTAAGAAGGAGGAAATGGCATGCCAGTTTCCCAGAATCTTCTTAGAAAGTTAAACATAGACCAAAGAAAGAACATCTGCCCCAGCCGCTCTGCCTTTGGGCAAATGCCCCAAAGAGTTGAGTCAAGGACTGAAATAAATGTTGTTTACTTGTGTGGATAACATCACTGTTCACAAAAGACAAAGAGAGGAAGCAGCCCACGTGCTAAGAATAGATAAATAGTGTTTATAGGCTTGGAGTATTACTCATTCTTAAAAAGGGAGACATTTGGATACACACTACAGAATAATGAACCCTGGAAACACTAAGCCAGTTGTAAAGTAACAAGTCTGATATGATCCCACTTGTATGAAGCATGCAGAGTAGTGGAATCCACAAAGAAAGTGCAACAGGGGTTACCAAAAGCTGGCAGAGGGGTGGGAAATATAAGGAGTTAATGTTTCCATTAGGGATAGAATCCTGATGACTTTTCTGTTGCTAAGATAAAATACCCTGACAAAGGTTACTAATGGGAGAAAAGATACATTTTGTCTTACAGTTCCACGGAGATACAGCCCATCCCAGTGGAGAAGTCACAGTGGGCAGAAACAAGAGACTGGCTGGTCACATTACATCCACACCCAGGAAGCTGAGAGGGACCAGGAAGTAGGGCTGAGTTATCAAGGCCTGTAGCCAATGGCCCACTTCCTCTAGAGAGGCTTCACTGCCAAAGGATTCACAACCTTCTCAAACAGGGCCACCAGTTGGGGACCAAGTGTTCAAACACATGAGGTTAGGGAGACATTTCACATTTAAACCACTGCAGATGGGGCCAGCAAGATGGTTCAGCAGATAAATCGTTTGCCACCAAACCTACCACCTGAAGTTCACTTCCTGGAACCCACATGGTGGAAGGAAAGATCCAACCCCACAATACGTCCTCTGACCTTTATATATGTGCACATGTAATTAAATATTAACAGCTGACTCATGGATGAAAAGTAAAGAACTTGTTTTAAAAAGTTCTGGAGAGCATGATGAGTTAGATCAGCCATGTGAGTCTATCGAACTTAGGTCGCTGCAAAGTTACATTTTACAGTGTTGCGGACGGAACTTACAGCCTTGAGCATGGTTGGCCAGCACAGTACCACTGAGATATATGCCCAACCTCACCCAGGTATTATGTGTTGATTACAAATAATAAAAACCAAATTAAAAATGGCCGAATGAGAAATGTTCTAGTATGAATGTATTTTACCATGAATTAAAAACCCTCTTGCTCATTTTTTTTTTTTTTTAAATCCCAGGCTTTCCTGCACATGTGCACATCGCTGATGTGTAGGCCTCACTGCCAGAACAACCTCACAGACAGACAGGAGGCCAAGTCAAGAGTAACGCCAGCTGCTGTGTCAAGTGAAGGATCAGTTAACTCTAAACAGGATTTGCTTTTTCTCAACAGATTCATGGATTCAACATAAGGCTTTAGGAAGCTCATCCTGCCAAAAATGAGACATCCAAAACGAATGTAAACATGACCACAGATTTAGTTAAAACGCCTGGCATTCAAGATAAAATTGGCTTTGTGGTCTCAAATATCCATTTTGGCAGTAGGTAGTTTCATAATAAAACAAATGATGGTTTTGCTAAATTTAACTATCGAGTAGCAATGACCCTGGAATTGGTTGTGATGAACTCGGAATTTCTAACTCATTCAGAACAGCTGTGATAAGCTAACCAACTGAAATTAAAACTGCAGCTGTTAAATGAGACAAATATTTTTATATATATCCAGAATAACTGTGATAAAGCTGAAATCAATTTAACAGCCACAACAAACCCTCTGGCACAGAACGTGTTTGCTTGCTTTGCTAAAAGCCATTAATCAGTTTAGGAATGCCTGAGCTCTTGCAGAAATCTAAAACTTGAGTAGGTTCCAGGGGTCCCTGTGAACACCCAAACTTGGAGATGGAGGCTCAAATCCCTTAGACGAAATGGCAGAGTGTTGCATGTAACCCATGCACACCTTTCAGGGTACTTTCCTTCGCCTCGTGATAGACTTTGAACACTTAAGCATGGGTGTCCAACTCAGAGTCTGTGGACCTCCTGTGTCCCAAGATAACGGGAATGCAGCCCAACAGAAAATCACAAACATACTTAAAAAGCCATGAGATTTGCTGGGCATGGTGGCTCACACCTTTAATCCTAGTACTTGGTAGACTGAAGCAGGTGGATCTCTGTGTGTTCAAAGTCACCCTGATCTACATAATGAGATCCAGGCTACCCAAGCTACATAGTGAGACTTTGTCTCAAAAAACCAACAAAACAAAATCAACACTGATGTATGTATATTTGTCTTTGTGCATGTGTGTGTGTGTGTGTGTGTGTGTGTGTGAAAGAGAGAGAGACAGAGACAGAGAAGCAGAGACAGTGACAAGAATCAACTGCATAGTTCTCAAGCATGAACGTTGCAGGTGACAATACATGTCACGATATCATTCAAACATATACGCTCTCATAACCCAAGGACTGTTACTTTGGCACTCCTAGACTTATTGTGTGGCTTGAGGCAATCTTTCATCCTTTGGTACAGAGAAGCCCAAAGGATATATACCCCTGACTAAACAACATAAATGCTGTGTCAACAGTTGTTCTAATACACCAGCTAGGAAATAAGAACAAAACCAAAAGCATCTGTACGTGTTTGGTAAAGACATAGTTCTTCTCTGAAATATTTTTGATCCACAGTTGGGTGGGTCTTCAAAGGTCAAACCTATGCATATGGCGGGCTACCTATGTATATGGCAGACATTCTATGCATATGGCGGGCTACCTATGTATATGGCAGACATTCTATGCATATGGCAGGCTACCTATGTATATTAGCAGACATTCTATGCATATGGCAGGCTACCTATGTATATTAGCAGACATTCTATGCATATGGCAGGCTACCTATGTATATTAGCAGACATTCTATGCATATGGCAGGCTACCTATGTATATTAGCAGACATTCTATGCATAGGCAGGCTACCTAGTATATGGCAGACTTCTATCATATGGCAGCTACTATGTATATTTCAGACATTCTATGCATATGGCAGGCTACCTATGTATATTTGCAGACATTCTATGCATATGGCAGGCTACCTATGTATATTAGCAGACATTCTATGCATATGGCAGGCTACCTATGTATATTAGCAGACATTCTATGCATATGGCAGGCTACCTATGCACAGAATGGGCTACCTATGCATATGTGGGCCACCTATGCATATGTGTGCTATCTGTGTATATGGCAGGCTACTTGTGCTTTGTGAATCAGCCTAAGTCTAACAATCATACCAGACTTTTGATTTTTCTTCCAGAAGAACTTCTCTATATTTTGATAAAAAAAAAAAATCACTTGGAAATAGTTCATCAAAAATACTCAGTGCATGGAACCCTAATGAAAATTTTAAAAAGCTGTTGATAAATTTTCAGTGATTAAAATCAAAGTGAACCTATGACAGAGTGCTTGTCTACCTGGTGCAAGGCTTGGGGTTCAATTATCAGCATTCGGAAGAAGAGAAAAAGAACTCAAGGTTTGCATTTGGCAAAGTGTGGAGGTGAATCCCTGAGGACCAGAAGGGACTCGACAGAGGCAAAGGTGAGCACATCTATAATACTGCCCGCACTCTGCTCTACACAGTCTTAACTTGAGGGAAGAAGAGTTGAATATTGGGATAATTGTATAAATTCATATATTTTACCAGAGTGGGATAGAATTAAGAAGGCTAACGCTCTAAGAGTGACAAGATATTCAAAAGAATAATGAAATCTTTTAATTGATGATTTTAAAAAAACTTATAACTTTATTTTATCAAATTGAGGTACTCTAAAGGCAGATAAAAAGACAGCTTCTGTGAAAATATTTGGGTTGAAATAGTTATGCTTTGGGTATGAAGCAGGTTAAACAGGAGAGCATTGTCCTAGAATAGTATTTTCTAAACTGACTGCAGTTGTACATGTCTATAATTCTAGCACTCAAGAGGCTGAGGCAGGAGAATTGCCATAGGTAGTAGGCCAGCCTGAGCTATTCTGTGAGAGTCTGTCTCAGAAGGACGCTTTCTCCATTGAACATATCATGATCCACAGAGAAGCATAGTTAGAGATGTTGACAATTTCAAATTTATTATCAATACAATGTAAATTTGAAAACAATTTCAGTCTACTTTATGAAAACCCCAAAATAATAAGGTCAACCCATTCTTTGGAGAGAGTATTGAAATTGAAATTGAATATATATATATTCATGTGATAATAATAAAAATGAGGTCATAAATTGAAAGAGAACAAGAAGAGGTATAGGGGAGAGTCTGTAGGAAGAAAGGGGAAGGAACAAATGATGTAATTAGATTATAACTTCAAAAACTTAAAAAGTGCAAACCAAAACCAAAAACTAAGGTGGAGAGCGGCTGAAGAAGACACCCTGAGAAGGCTGATCTCAGGCCTCTGCACATTCGTGCACCTGAGCATACATGTGCACATATCCACACAAACTATGCACAAAGCTCCTGATCAAGCTTGAGTCTGAGCACTCCCCATGACTTTCCAACACGAGCTAATGAGCCCAGCTTTCCTGAATCAAAGACCTAGAAACTTCTCCCAGCTCAGAAACACAAGCCAAATTCATCCAAAAGTCTAGGGACACCAATTTTTTTTTTTTTTTTTTTTTTTTAGAGTTGTTTCCCGGAGCTGGAGGGATGGCTAAGCACTTAAGATTACTTGCTGTTCTTGAAAAGGACCAGGGTTTGGCTCCCATCACCCACATCAGGGTGGCTTATGACCCCCCTGTAACTCCAGCTTTGGGAGGCTCTGACACCCATAGGCACCTGCACATATGTGCACGTAATCCCCACACACACATAAAAGAGGATCTTCCTCCAAGGATCATGAAAGCCCTCCCCAAACTGCTTGCACTGCTAGGGGAGTTTCAGGGTTCCCTAGGCTGGGTGACGGGTCAGCCAAACTCAGAATTGTAATAGGTATTTGTTTCTCAATTGGGTCTGATCAGTGCCAGTGGGCAGAGGCTGAGGACCCCTTTGCCATCTGGTGAAAGGAAGGAGGAAATCTCTTTTGCTCTGTCAGCACCAAGACGCACTGAATTTCATGGCTGGGTGATACTTTAGACTTGGTCTAGGGCCCCATTTTAATTTTTTTCCTGTTGTGGTAAAATGCATATAACATAAACTTATTACCATTTCAGCTATGTTTAAGTATATAATTCAGTGGCATTAAGTTATATATAATATGTGTATATATGTACAATACAAGTATAACTCAATGGCATTCACAGTGTATGACATTTTCCACAATTCACCTCCAGAACATTTCCATCCTGTCAACTGAAACTGTCCCCACTGAACACTAATCCTCTGGTGTGTCCCCAATCCCTCCTGTCATGTCATGCCTCTCCCAATCACCCCCCCTCCCAACTCCTAGCAATGACAGTTCAACTTCTCGTTTGAGTGGAATCCTACCAAATTATCCTTTGGTCTCTTTTCTAAGTGTTAACCAGGGCAGACCCTGCTTAGCTTTCACGATCAGTCATATTCAGGGTGGATGCTATTGACTATTTGTCCTGTGACTGGATTATCTAGCACAATGTCCTCACATAGCTTGAGTCAGAATCTATCTTCCTGGTTTGTGTGCACCCTGTGTCTTTTGTGAGCAGTGTTTGTGTAAACATGGTGTGCTTATCGCTAAGTCATCTTTGAAATTACCGAAATAGATTTGAATATTGTAATCTGTATTTAGTTTTGGGGGCCTGCTAAACCATTTCACATTTTATATTTCCACTAGCAATGTGGAAAGGTTCCAGTTTCTTGCTGCCTCCTCCCATCCCAGTGGTTTTGTTTTCTAATAATGATATCCGTGGGTATAAAATGGCATCCCAATGTAGTTTTGATTCCCATTTCCCTTTTCATGTGTGCGTTGTCTACCTTAGTATTTCCTTTGAAGAAATAACTGTTGAAGTTCTTTGCCCATTTTCAGTTGTTGTTGGAATAATACCTCTTTTCTATAGGAGAGAAATAGATCATTAAAAGGCTACATGGGGAAAAAAAAAGTCAGATGTAGTGGTACACATTTTAATCTCAGCACTCTGGAGGCAGAGACAGGCAGAACTCGTGAGTTCAAGGATAGCTGTGTCAACTTAATGATTTCTAGACCAGTGAAGTCTACATGGTGAGAGCCTGTTTTATAGGGGGAGATGCTAGACAGGACTTGGAGAGTAGCTCAGTGGTAGAGTACTTACTTAGCTTATGTAGGGTCTTAGTTTCATCTCCAGAACCACAAAAAGTGTAAACACACACACACACAACACACACACACACACACACACACACAGTATACTTTGGGCCTGGTGGTACCTATTGCATTCTGTAACTCTGGAGAGGTGTTCTATATCTCTCCAGAGGCTAAGACTACAGCATACAAAGCCAAAGTCTGACTGGGCTACAGAGTGAGTTCAAAGTCATCCTGGGAAGATTAATGAACATTGTCTCAAAATAAAAAGTTAAAAAGGGGCTGGGAATATAAGTCAGTAGTCTGACCCTCACCATGCACACACACACACACACAAAGAGAAGAGAGAGAGAGAGAGAGAGAGAGAGAGAGAGAAGAGAGAGAGAAGAGCGCTGTGACATTCAGGTGGAATATAAGTCTAGGGTGTCCTAACATCTCAAAAGAGCTCTTTGTTGTTTGATTTCTGATTCAGCCTGATTTCAGTCTATACAGAGGAAGAGCCTGCGGTCCAGGAGGTTCACCATACACAGGCTTGTCTTCCTTTCTTCTGCGCAATGATCACAGCCTACTTCTCAACCTTGGGTTATATGTTCAGCCCTTTCCTTTCCAAATGGAAAAGTACTAATCAGTGTGTGGAGATAGTGTTTTTAACGAGATAATTAAAGCTATTTGATGTCCTATAGGTGAACTGGTTTCATTTTATAGACCCTTCTGGAACTCCTTGTTTCCCTATTCTTCTGTTCCTTACATGGTTTGCCCATCTGGTCTGCCTCACAGTGTTTTGGGTAGCCCATTGTCTCTCATTGTGCTTGCTGAAGACTCTAACCCAATAGGATCAGTGGTCATTAAAACAGGCAAGAGACCAGATGTGTGTACACCATGGGCCACAGGAGAACACAGGAGGAAGGCACCACCTGTTAGCCAGGAAGAGCCACCACCAGAGTCATACCCTGCTGACCCCTTACTGTAGACCTCCAGGCTTGAGAATGGAGTTGGTGACAGGATATCAACCAGCCTGTGATATTCTCTGTGGTAGATCCTTCTGGAAAGGACACTTGGATTCCAGAGAGGTCTCCCAGGTCGGGAGGATGGTCAAGTTCACGAGCAGGATCCTACCTAGCCTGGGGCCATGTTAGATCTTTCTGGAATCTTATAGGCATAATCCGGCAGCAGATAATTCTCTCCTGGCAGAGCACAACTTCCTTCTGTTGAAAGCAGAGCTTAAAAAGGCTACTGGACTATCTCCCAAGGCTTCCTGGGTATCAAATGGCTTTCATCAAAAAGCAGTGATTTAAAAGCCCCAGGCGTATGCGAATTGGATTTCTCCAAAGCTTGTATGCTTTTACAAGTTCTCTTCTCACAATCCTTAGCTTGGATCGCTTTTCTCCTGGCCACTTGTTTATTACTATTATAGTTTTATGTTATGTGTATGAGTGCTTTGTCTGTGTGTAGCACGTATGCAACATGAGTGCCTGGTGTTCATGGAGGCCACAAGAGGGTGTTAGATCCCCTGGAACTGTAGCTGCAGACTGTTGACAGCCACACGCAGTACTGGGACGTGAACCCTGGTCCTCTGCAAGAGTAGTAAGTACTCCTAACTGCTTAGCCATCTCTCTTCTCAGAAGTCTCTTAATGATGTGCCTAGAGCAGAGGCTGAGTTGTAGAGACTAAGGTGAAACCCCAATCCCATACTAGGAATGAATTTGGTACCACTAGGATTGTCCTGCACAGCATAGGTCCCAGTGTCCACAGACAAAGTTTATAAGTCATTAACTTCTTCCTTCCTGCCCCTCTTCCTTTGTTCTGTTTTCTTGGGCTGCAATCTCTGGCCTCCCCACCATCCTTCCTGTCCCTGCCTGGGTCACATATCTCCCAGCTATATTCTGGGTAACCTTGTGTCTCTTCTTGTCTTTACTTGTTGAAGACTCAGCATAATGTCACATCCCAGGATTTCACAAGGTCCAAGGTAGGACCCTACTAGGAGGCCAGGGCTGGCTGAGACTTCGCTGGGGTCTACTGAGTCCAGACCTGAGTGGGATGGAAGTCCTAGATGGAATGATCAGGAAGGGTTGAAGCTGGACTTTGTGCTTAGGAGTGAAGATGTTAAGACTGATGCTTGCTCCACTTAGCACTTTTTTTAGTGTGAATCTGGGACCTCCCCATGACTGGCTATACTGAGGCAGGTCTAGGAGTGGGTCCTGGATGCCGCATTTCTAGAAGCTTCTAAGAAGTGAAGCGATGTCAGAGGTGAATGACTTTAAGTATCAAGGCCCCGTGACATTGTTATTTTGGAGGGACACCTGAGCTGGGATTTTAGGAGCTTTAAGGCATGAGGACTTCTCAGGACTATGACCACCAGGACCATCCCCTGGGAGATGAGAAGTCCTGGCCCTCCTTCTGCCCCTGCACTTTGGAGCTGTAGTTTATGTATCACTGTGTATCTGATTCAGAAGCTCTAGGGTTGGGCTGAAGACTGCATCTGTAGCAACTTGCCAGGTGATCCTAATGCTGCATGTTAGGGGAGTGCCGTTAACCGCTCATCCACAACCTCCGCACCTCGTGATACCTCACAGGTTCTATAAGGAGGATCACATGAACCTGAGTGTGATGCCTGCTCTGTCTTTTATCGTCACTGTGATCCTGAGCAAATCCTTCCCATTTTCTGAGATCCTGTTTCCAGTCTTCAGAACCAGGAAGATGCACTCACTCTGTGGAGCTGCTGAATAGATGGCAGCAAATGTTGGCGTGGACTCACAAAGGCTCGTCCCTACACTGAGTATCCAGCCTGCATCGGTAGCATCACACTAATTCAAAAACCAGCTTTACAGGCTGGTATGTAGCAGAGTCTAAGCATTGCATAAATGAGGTCCTGGGTTAGGTTCCCAGCACCATAATCCCCGAGGCATAGCCATTTTAGTAGCTTGATTTACCCTATGCATAGGATGGAGTTAGTGATCTGAATGAATTGATATTGTTTGTTGGTTTTGTTTAGGGAGATTTCTAGTTAGGGATGTCTTCTCAGATCTTCAAGTGCCAATGTGGCTTCTAGATCTTCAGAATGGTGGCTTTCGTTCATAGTAAGGCTGGACAAGAACTTGAATATTTGCATATCTAACAAATTCCCAGGTGGTTTTGGTCTTGGGGACCACACTTTGAGTGTCAAGAATTTTAGAATGGGGCTCGCCAGATGGCTCAGTGGTTGAGAGTACTTTCCCCTCCTACAGAGAACCCTGGTTCAATTTCTGGCATCCACATGGCCGCTCACAACCATTTGAAATTCCAGTTCCAGCAGTATCCAGCCTTCTTCTCTGGCCTTCATTGACTCCAGGAAAGCACATAGTAGTACTCATTCTCCCATGTAGGCAACACGCATACATATCAAAAATGTAAAAGCCTTTAAGAAAAATAATCCCATGGCCCCGCCCAATCCTAGCCTATGATTTCCTGGGTGGCTTTTCAGCAAACAGGAGTTTGAAAGCTCCTCTCTGTGTCACTTTGAGTATACCTTGACTCCTAGATAAGGCTGGCATCATCACCTGGTCAACTCTACCCTGCTTCACAGGTCTGTGGGGTGGGGGACGAAGAATCTGTTTCAAATCAGGGTCCGTGTGATGCGGTGGGAACCATTCCAATTGATTTAATTCTCCTAAAATAATCTGCTCATCTGTAAAATGGGAAAAAAATTATCTGTCCTTGTAATGAGTCACTGCGATCTGGATGACCCATTCATTGCATCAAAAGCACTTTGGCGATTGCAAATTTGTAAATACAAAGGATTATCTTTTAAAAAAAAAAAAAAAAAACAAAACAGGCTCACAGCAAAGCTCTCTGTCCCAACTTCCAAAAAACTGACTTCAGTGACTTTGCAGAGGGATCTCAGGATGAAGGCAGACGGCAACAAAAGCCCACAAATAGTTTGGTGCTATTCCTGACTTTATCCAACAACACATTGTAATCTTTTAATTTTTGACTACCTCCAAGGACAGGCAGCTGGAAGGGAGCACCCTTTAACATCAGTTCCACTTAAGCGGTTAACCCATACATCATCACATCAGCAACAGTTAGTTAGGCACACATGCCTGCCTGCGTTTGAGACACTGGGCTGAAGGACCAGTTTCACAGCACAGTCAACATGGTCCTCACTTGAGCTCCAGCACCAGTTCGGAAGCTCGTTTACTTCCTCCTGTAGCTGAATCCAGTCATAAAACGCAATGGTAAAAACGTGCAAGAGTGTGAAAACTTCCCAAGCATTTCTAGGTCTGTGATTATCTGAAGCTCCCAACTCTGCTCTGTAGGATTTTACATCCTTTCATTTCAAAGACGAGGAAGTTGACGTTGAAAGAGGTTAAGGGTCAAGACTCTGAAGTTATCGAGTAGTGGTCGAGACTGTGTTGGAACTGCTGATCTCAAAACAGGTGTGCTTTATCATCTTCTAGAGGAAGCCCCAGTGAGCAGTCCTCAGCACTGGATTGTGGGTTCTGTACCTCTTTTACACACACACACACACACACACACACACACACAGAGGAGAGAGAGAGAGAGAGAGAGAGAGACAGAGAGACAAGAGACAGAGAGACAGAGAGACAGAGAGACAGAGAGAACCAAACAATAACAAAACCCCAAACCTTCAATCTAATCTCGTTTAAGCTATCTTTATTTTTTAAGTGTCCCTCCTGCTGCTTTCAGCTGAAATCAGCTAAAAATCTCTCAGTCTCTCTCTGTCTTTCTGTCTGTCTCTTTCTCTCTTTCTCTGTCTCTCACTGTCTCTCTCTCTCTCCTTTTCTTGGGGTGCTGGTAGCCACTGCCTCAGGGGTCCAGCCTTGAACTGCAATGGAAGAGCAGAGATCAGGCAAGACTAGCCTTCTGTTGTACCCCCAAGCTATAAAAGCAACCAGTCTAAAAGCCCCTCTTTGTACTGCCATGCTGTTGATACTGCTGCCTGTCTCTTAGTTTGAGAAGGTCTCCATCATCTGTATCTCAGAGCAGGGTAGCTGTTGTGAGTGGTGTTGCATTAGACTCAGGAGCCCTCTCTCTTTGGCTAATTAGACTTCAGAGGTGCATCGGAGAGAGTCTGGGGTGGGGCCGAGGAGAGGGTAATGATCTTGATATTCAGGGTCCTGACATCAAGACAATCCTATGACTCAAGTCTCAGCCTGTTTCTATTTCAGTACGGAAGCAGTAAACACCCCCAAACCCTATTAACTTGGGTTAAATGGAGGGGAGAGCCTGAGCTACAGCTTCAGTCCTAGGAACACAATTTTATTCTATTGTCAAGTGTATTGTAACTGGACCAAGCTCGGCCAAGAGGTCCTGCTGGGATGTTCCGGGGAGATGCAATTAACATATTGTTGCTATGCCAACACTAATCATTTCTTTGGGGACTTGTTTTCTTCATATAGGCATTGTGGCTGAGTCAGTGGTGTAGAGGAGGCAGCTGCCATTGGAAGGGAACGTTAACCTGTTTCAGGGAACAGGCTGTTTTCAAGGACTTGAGCAGTGGCCCTTGGCAGGACAGTCGAGTGCTAATTATGCATTCATTAAAGAAGGCTCCACGATGCCAACCTGGCACTGCCCAAATGTCCACAGGTTTTAAGTCTGAGGAATCCTGGGGCGCTGCTCCTTCCGTGATATGTGCCCCGAGAGGTGGCAGTGCAGATGGCTGAATACATGAATTCACTGTCAGGGCCAAAGAGGCACACACTAGCCATTTCCAAAGACACTTGAGCACACCCCATGCATGTGAGGGAATTTCTCATTCTTAGGAGAATGGCTGAACTGGGACTTCTTTGGTAACTACTGGTTGCCACTGGCCTTTAGGTCCTCCAAATTAGACTTAGTCTTGAGTCCCTGACTCCTCTCCAGGTTTTCTCAGTGACTTCTCAGACTACCAGAAACCTTGGAGACAGGAGCAAACTGGGTTGCTTTGATAGCAGAGAAATGTGGGCTCAATGTTTAGAAAGCTGCCCTACGATCTTCACATCCATTTGGATACAGGTAGGGAGAAGACCCCTTTAACTAAGTAGGAAATGGGATCCCTCAGCTGTCGCACGTGTTGGAAATCTTTCCTCGAGCTATGTCAGGTCTGGGCTTCTTTCTTTCTTCCTTTATCACCATCTTAGGGTTTTATTGCTGTGAAGAGACACCATGACCAATGCCACTCTTCTAAAGGCAAGCATTTCATTGGAGCTGGCTTACAGTTTCAGAGGTTTAGTCCATTATCATCATGGCAAGAAGCATGGTGGTATGCAGGCAGACATGGTGTTGGAGAGACGAGCTGAGAGTTCTGCATCTCGATCTGCAGACACTAAAAGGAGACTGTGAGCCACACTGGGGGTAGCTTGATCATATGAGACCTCAAAGCATGCCCCAACAGTGACACACTGCCTCCAACAAGGCCACACCTCCTAATAGTGCCAAGCATTCAAACATATGAGGCTATGAGGGGCCATTCCTATTCAAACCACCACAACCACATACAACTTTTCTCTTTCTGCCTTCGTCTGGAACACCTGCTTTATGTCAAACATAGTGTAGCAGGAATGCGAAGGTGAATGAGATGCAGAAGCTGTTGTTGTGGGTCTCTGAGTCTAATGAGGCACATGCAGACACTTGTACATTCATGCAAGGCATATGTCGTATATGTTGTGTACAGGAGAACGCAGAGGCAGAGCCTTCCAGCTGGAAGTTGAAGGTCAAGGTAGGTGGTCTGTGCCCGGGAGGGAAGAGTAGAGCATGTGAGCAAAGACTTGATGACCTGGCAGTGTGAAGATGAGTAACTAGAACCACGGAGGACCTGTGGCTTGTGGTACTTGAACACAAGTTCTGCACGTGAGTTAGCTGGGTTTGGACTCAGCAGGACCTTTGGTGTGTGAATTTGGTTTCTTGTGTGTAAAAGAGGCAGAATGATCGTATGCGTGCAGCAGCCAGGGGTTTGGGGTCGGGGGAGACGAAGCAGTTGAGCAGCCACCATGCAGGTAGAAAGTTTGTTCGTTCACTGATTTCCTCAGGCTTCCTTCTGGGGAAGACTTGGCTTGGGGTTTTGTTTGTTGTTCTTCTTTTTCTTAACATTTAAAAAAAATGAATATGGGTGTTTTGCCTGCTTGTATATCTTTACACTGTGCTTAAACAATGTTCAGAGAGGACAGAGAGGGGCTAGGATCCCCTGAAACTGGAGTTGCAGACAGTTGTGAGCTGCCATGTGGGTGCTGAAAACTAAATCCGAGACCTCTGGAAGAGCAACTAGTACACTTAACCACTGAGAAATCTCTCTAGGACCCAAGGCTTTGCCCCTTTAAAGCCAGTGCTCAGGTTACTTCTTCAAGCTACTTTAGTTCTGTTGGGCAAGTCTTTGCCACAAGAGCTATAGACTATTTTTTTTTTAAAGTGATGTTCAGGGGCTAGAAATAAGTCTTGGTCCATCAGTAAAGTGCTTGCCCAGCAAACATGAGTACCCAAGTTCAGGCTCTCAGACCTCGTGGAAAGAGCTGGCAAGGGTGGTACATGCCTGTAACCTCAGAGCTGGGGAGGCAGAACTGGGAAGGTTGCTGGAGTTCACTGGCCAGTCAGCCTCACAGAGTTGACGAGCCCTAGACTAAGTGAGAGACTGTGGTTCAAAAACACTAAGGTAGAAAGCACAGAGGAAGACACCTGACAGTAGCCTCTGGTCTTTCTGTACATGCACACATGTGCACACACAATTGGGCACAGTCATACAGACACAAAGACATGCCCACACCGCACACACTAAAAAAAAAAAAAAAAAAAATGAGGCTCAGCAAGATACCATATAGAAGTGAAACTATCAATGTAATTTCATTATGTCAAAAATGAATGTTTCCAACTTTGCCAATAGTAAACCCCGAACAGTCAGACTCTGCCCCTGCCCTGAAGCCAGGCCCTGAGCCTGCTTTGCAAGGCTCCAATGCTGATCTTCACCTGTGCCCACTGAGCTACACCCTAGCCTTCCAGCCAGACTCTGGACTCTCTTCCTTTCCCCTTTCCGGCCTCTCTTCCTCCCTGCCTCTCTCTCTCTTTCTCTGTCTCTCCGTCCCTTCCTTCTTTCCTTCTTTGATAGAATCTTGCTATGAAACCCATGCTGCTTTAAATTTAAAAATTTCCCCGTGCCTCTGCCTCCTGAGTGCTGTGATCACAGGCGTGTGCCTCCAGGCCAGGTCCAGATTTCAATTTTCTACACTGTCTATCAATGATGTCAGGGCTCTGCTGATTATCGTGGCTTGAGTCAAAAGACAAAGAAGGTGGAAAATTTGGGGTCACTTCTTACTGTTGTCAGAAGGAAGCATGCTTTCAAAACTGCCAGGGGCATCCCCAAGTGCTCACACTGTAAGCTTGATAATCTGACCCTCAGTGAATGTGGTCAATTGGCGCAAACTCGTGAAAGGCCATGAGTACAGAGCACTGTGCAATCGAGAAAAGCTAGTCTAATGCTTAACAAAAGGGGAATTGAGTGCCTTGAGGAGGCTGGCAAATGGAATGTTCGTATGTAGTTTGTAAGTATTGACAGTCATGGGCAGTTTGTTTCTGTGTGTGACGGTTTGTGGTGACTGGGATGTGCATGTGAGTCTCAGCTGTCCTCTTCACTAGGAGACAGACCCTGACAGGCTGAACTTCTCAGGAGTCTGGTTGAGTCAGAGCAGTTGGGAAGAAGGTTGGGAGTCAGGAAGACAGTCTATCTTCCATTGTGCTCTGCCTCCAGAGAAGCCATGGCACTGACTGTGTTTCCTCTCTGCTTGGCTTCTATGGCTACAAGCTGTCATCCTTACGTGAGATTACAGAGACCAACTTCTCCCTGGGGCGCTGGGACAGAGATAAAGCCCTGTTAAATGCTATGATCACAGTGAAATGCCATTGAGATGCCAGCTAAACCTTTGTCAGTCTTATCTCACAAACACCTTTTGATGTATTTCTGTGAATGAATGGAGCTGTCAAGGGACTCTATTTCAACAGACTAGGCAGCCTTCTGCAGGGCCCATGGTTCTGCACTCCAGCTGCAAGGGACACTGTTACCATAGCTGCTGAAGATGTGACTCCTGCTTCAGGATGTCTTGCTCTATATCTGCAGCAGCGTGGGAAGCCTTCACTCCATACACGACAAATCTTGATAGACTCACTTTCGGTCATTCCAGAGAACCTGACTTCTGGCAGCTCCAGTGTAGTACAACCAGACCAAACCTCAACACTCTAGACCTTGTCAAAGCATCTTCTTCTATCAGATCTGAGGAGCAAATGCGCTTCCCTAGTAACTCAGAAAAATCAGGTATGGTCAGAGGAGAGGATTGTACCAATGTTTGGCTCAGACAAAACTGGAAGTTGTGCTGAGTGGTGCAATTTATAAGTACCACACTTGCACACCACACCCATGCCACTCCTCTTGGCTCTATAACCAGAGAGCCCCATTCACTTTTAGGGTCACCCAGGAAGTCCCTTCTGTGTGGCACATCATCCCCCCCCCCCCCCCACCGTATTGCAACACTACCTTAATAAAAGACTTTCTCCCAAGTCTTTTGTCTTTTGGTCTCTGGTGTGAAGTGCTGCTCTGTCTCCTGCAGTGGCAACACCAGCAGCCACAGCACAGGAAGGCAGCTGGAGGGTGTCAAAGAGCAACCAGAGGCAGAGGGTCAAAGAAGCAGAGCTAGTGGAGATGACCAAGGGCTATGGGTGAAGAACGAGAATGGGGAAGGTTGAGTCAGTGAACAGCTCAAGATAAAGGGCCGCAGGTCATAGTGACTGGAAGAGTTCCAGGGAGCTGCCAAGGCCTAAAGGCTGTTGCTGTGTTAATCATTATGACCGAAGGCACAATGACCAATGTTCTTAAGGAAGAAAAAGTTTATTGTGGTTTATTATTCCAGAGGGATAGCACCTGTTCATGGCAGTGGGGCATGACAGGGCAAGAATGGGAAGCTGGCTCATCAGATTTTTCATCCAACAGAAAGCTGAGAAAACAGCAGGGAGTAGGGTGAGATTCTTAACTCGCAAAGCCTGCACCCAATGACGTCCTTCCTCCAGCAGGGCTCTGCTTCCTAAAGGTTCCATAGCCTCCCCAGGCACAGCTACAATACCCCAAGTCCCAGAGCTGTAACAGGAGTTGCTATTAGGAACCCCAAAATCCCAAGTTCCCCAAGACTGACTGCAGTAACAATGGCCCTCACCTGCTGCTGACTCAGCAACAGATAGCAGGTGGATCTGGCTTGAGCAGGATTATGTACACCTAGAGAAGAGTGCCTTTGCAGGACCCACCGTTCCTCCAGGAACACGGTCTGATATTATTGTTGATAAACCTCTAATAAAGAATGTGGATATTTTAACTAATATCATCAGAGCCAGTCGAGATATTATTGTGTGCCATAGAATGATGTGTTTGATGCGGTCATTCCAGAAGTAGTTATAGGCTTTCCGGTATGACATCAAGATGAGCCATGCTGTCAGCAATCCAGCCACCCACCACACATTCTCACTTGTCAACAGGACAGTGCCAAGTTGCAAGATCCATATTTCTGTTGGGGCTATCTCTAGTTATTCAGGCCCAGTGTGGCTCACAAGGGGCAGAGCAGAAACATCTAGGTCCTGGTCACCCTTCATCAATGGCTGTCACAGAACAAAAGATAAGAATCCTTGTCTCCTGGAGAGTAGCTCTGAGCTGCCCTCTTTACCATCTCCTGCATTTCCAGGAAGGCCCGAGTCCTGGTTGCACACTGTGATAACCTGCTTGTTCTCTGAGCCTCTGTTCATCTCCCTTTTGGATATCTCACAACCTGACTCTATCAGGTAATTTCTAGAATCATTTACCAACTTCTACTCATACCTTTCTATTGGCGTCTGCCTCTGGGGAACCCCAACATAGGATAGTATTTTTCAAAATAAATCAGGTTGGAATAATTTTGGATTCATAGTCAAGTTGCAAATTGTGCAGAGAAGTTGTGAGTACCCCTTCCTGGCTCCTTCTGTGGTTCCTACTGTGATGCTGTCACTGTCACCAGAGGTCCACACTGGTTTGCTCCAGTTAACTAAACTGTAGACCAATGGTACACAACCTGTGGGTCGTGACCCCTATGAGGATGAATGACCCTTTCACAGGGGTCATGGATCATGACAATTCATAACAGCAACAAAATTACATTTACGAAGTAGCAACAAAAATAACGTTATGGTTGGGGGTCACCACAACATAAACTGTGTTAAAGGGTTTCAGAGTTAAGAAGGTTGAGAACCACTGTTCTAGAATGTATTGGGATAGGATATCATCCAAGTTTTGATGGAAGTCTCTTTTCTGGGGCAGGATTTCATGAAGGGATGCAATCCACAGGTCTCCTTGGTGTCCCCTGCTCTTATCACAGTTTCTCAGTTCTTGTCTGTATGATCTTGCAGTTTTGAGGAATCACATCAGGTTTTTGTAGACTTTTCCTTGGGTTGAGTTTAGCTATTATGGTAGGTTTGGACAAGGTCTCACAGGCCAGGTGCCCTTCCTGTTCCATCACACCAAAGACACTACATTTTAAAACTTAAAATGCTTTTAATCCTCAAGTCATCACAAGAAGCCCTTTCTTCTGAAGAGGGAGCTGGCTGGAGAGCGGGTATGTTTGAGTTGTCCCAGCAGGAGTCAGTTACCTAATCCTATGTTCTGCTGTTCTGAGATTGTCCTCTCAGCGTTTTGGGATCTGTTAAGAGTCAGATCCTCCTTAGTCAGCCAAAGGGATACAACATATGGAACCACTAAGATGATACAAAAGCATGCAAATCAAAACTACAGTGAAATTCCATCCCCAGTCAGAATGGCCATCATCAAGAAAACAACAAATCTTGGGGAGGATTCCAACCGGTACCCTTATTCACTGCGGGAGGATGTAAATTAGTCCAGTCGCTATGCAAATCAGGACGGAAAACTCTGGGGAAAAAAAAAAAACCCTAAGAATAGAACTTCCTTATGATCCAGCCGTTCCACTGTTGGATGGAAGAATCAGAGCTGGCATGCTTCAGGGATAGCTGCATCATCCAGAGTAGTCAAGTTATGCAATGACTTTAAGGTGTCTGTTAACGGATGAGTGGCATGTATGCACAGTGGGGTGTTACTGAGCGATAAAGAAGAAAGGCATTGTGGGTTGTTTCGTTTTTTTTTTTTAATGGCTGGAACTGGAGAGCATCATGTTCAGGAAACTAAGCCAGGCTCAGGAAGACCGTTTCCTCATACCGGTAAAAACTAGGAAAAAAAAGATTTAAACTAATGGGGGCCACGCTAGGGTTATAGAAGAGGATCAGGAAAGGAAGGGTGATAGCAGGGTGCAGGTGATCCAGGTACATGATATGCATGTATGCAAATGTCACAGTGAAACACTTTATATAGCAAATTAACATATGCTAATTTAAAGGAAAAAAAATGTAGAGCTGGATGTGGTGGGATAAACTTATAATCTTAGCATTCTAGAAGTCAGGAGGATGGGGAGTTCAAGGCCAGCCTGGAATACATGAGCGCTGTCATGAACAAACAAAAATGGTACTAAATAAGAAATGAATGTTCCAGCAATCTGGGGATGATTCTCTATCCATTGTAGGATGAAGGGTCATAGCTATCGTGTGGCTGACCTAGAGTGAGCCAAGAGTGTTTAGTAACCACTTGGAGCCGTTCTGTTGCTGATGTTTGGCTGTTTGCAGAACCTGGAATCTTGGATAGACTCTAATTCACTGTTGTTGTTTTTAAACCATGATTGGAATGTTTTAAGGAATTTAATGAATCAAATGCATAATCGAGAAAAACTGGTTTCCTTAGTTCTGTGGATTAGGTACAATTGGAACACATGATAGACAAGCCCCTTAAGAATTAGAGCTATCAACACTTCAAGTGGGACCATCGGGCCCACTAGGCTCTTTTAAAACTCTTAGTTTTCAGGCTGTTGAAGCAACAAGGAAGCCCCTATGAAAGCTATGTCATTCTTATATCTTTCATCCCATTTTACCTGCGTTTGGCAAATGCAGAGATTGAATGTATTTTGTTGTAAGAAAGAGAACACTGAACCAAAAAGACTTCTTTGGAAATCAGGCCTACTGGCTACAGGGTCTACACAACAGCAGCCCCAGCTCCTCATGGACACATCACCTACAGCAGTTCCAGACATCCAGAGTATCTTCAGGGGAGGTAGTCTTTCCTATGGCATTTGTGGTATTTGAAAATCCTTTCTCAGCACTCCTGTGCTTACTTCCTGTCACCGTCTAGGACTGAATTCTGTGTTCAGGTTTCAGTCAATCAGAAGAACAGAGTTACCACGACTGACATGTACTAATCAACTTTAGTCCCCTGTGATGGGTAGTATAAACATACAACTAGATCAGTAAGGAAAATGGACAAGACAGCATACTTGGAGGACCTGAGGGGGGGCCTGGCTGGCCTACCCCTGCATAGCTGGGATCTTGGGAACCCCCTATCACACCTGGCATTTCCCTCCAGTCTCCTTGAGATCTTAGCATGAGATCATGCCTTGAGATGGATTCAGCTGAGATGCTGCATGGCCATCCCTTTGGAGGTGGAGGGAGGCTTGAACTACAGAACTGACAGTCATAGCTCCTTGAGTGTGTCCCTTTGTCTGCATAGATGGGATGAGGCAGTGTGAGGGGCACAAAGTCACAGAGCCAGGTTGGAGGCTACAGTATCAAAGCCTCTATCATCTGGTCCTCCGCTGTGTTCTGTCTGCCATTTCTGACCACTCTTCAGGTGGATAGACCAACTTACCTCCCTCCGTCTCTCCCATCTCCCTCCTTCCCATTTTCCCTCTTTTGTTCTCTTCTTCCCTGTCCCCCTCTCTTTCCTTCCTTCCTTCCTTCCTTCCTTCCTTCCTCTCCTTCCTTCCTTCCTTCCTTCCTTCTTTTCTTTCTTTCGTACTGGGGATTGACCATAAGCTAAGTCCTCACACATGTTAAGCAATCACTCTGCCATTGATCAATATTCCCAGCTCTCACTAGTTCCCCAGGCTGGCCTTGAACTCACTCTCTAGCCCAGAAAGACCTTGGCCTTCAGGTTTTCTTGACTTAGCTAGAGTATCTGGTTTTATGAGTTGCCATCACCAGCCCCATATTTTGTGTGTATTGGTGTTTTGGCTGCACCACTTGTATTCCTGGTGCCCATGGAAGCCAGAAGAGCCCATGAAACTAGAGTTATAGATGGCTGTGAGCTGCCATATGGGTGCTGGGACCTGAACCAAGGTCATCTAGAAGATGTAGCCAGGCTTCTTAACTGCTGAACCATCTCTCCAGTCCTAAGTCTGTAACTTCTAAGAAGCAGCAGTTTGGGTTCCAACCTGACTACTGTCTTCCAGAAATAAAATCAATTAAAATTCTATAATGTCAGGCTTGCTTTGTTTCCTGTGGCTGTAACAAAATACTGGAGAAGTGCTTTATAGAGAAGAGTGGTTTATTTAGCTTGCAATTCTAGAGGGTCAAGAGCATAGTGGTGGCATCTGCACA
Organism: Mastomys natalensis; assembly: GCA_021653895.1. Taxonomy (NCBI): domain Eukaryota; kingdom Metazoa; phylum Chordata; class Mammalia; order Rodentia; family Muridae; genus Mastomys; species Mastomys natalensis. Next base: position 28,900 of record JAJTUV010003200.1, read on the forward strand.
GCTCAATGCCACCACAATGGTAGGAAGGCATGCTGAAAATGTCACCCATCACGGCAGTGAGGAAGGGATGAAAGAGAGGGAAAGAGGATAGGACCCTCTTCTGGTAGAAAGTGATTCACTCCTACCAGACCTGCTACACTAGATCAGCAGGACCCATCTAAGGGTGATTGTAACTCAGTCACGTTCTCTATGACTCATCTTTCAAAGGTCCCGTGGCCTCTCAACATGGCCACACTGGGAACCAACCTGTCATCACATGGAATCTTTAGGGGCACATCAGTCACATCTAAAGCTTGACATTGACCTAAGGTATGGTTTCCAGCTGCAGGTCACCACACGGAATTTACCAAAGGTGTGGTGGCCTGCTACATTCTCTTTTGGGAAGGCCATGTGGCTACATGCAAGGACACTGAGTCTGGAGTTACAGGACATACATTCGAGTTGCTCCTGGGAGGCCACAGAGAACTCATACATCATCATGTTCAAATGGAGCCGTGTATGCTGCAGCCTGGCCAGTCTTGGTGTATGTCGCTGCAAAGGTCTGTTACTTTTCATGTCCACATCTCTCCACAATCTTAGCAGACTTCAGGCCTGGCTTGACCTCAGTAATCTATTAATCTTTGAGTCTGCTAGTACTTGACTTAAGGTCTAGCAAATTGTTGTAAAAAATGCCAGTGATGGCCTGGGAGAGACAGTCTGTAAAGCACTTCCTGAGCAAGCCTGAGGACTGGAGTTTGAACTCCAGCATTTACAAAAACCACGTACACTGGTTTACCTGTAATCCCAGCTCTGGGGAATAGGAGACAGGGGGATCCCCAGAGCTTGCTGGCCAGCTGACTTAGCTGAACTGGTGAACTCCAGGTTTAGTGAGTCCTTGTCTCAAAAGATAAGAAGAGCGATCAAGGAGGACATCTACCCATATGTGTGTGTACTCACACACAGACAGAAACACATGCACACACATAGGAATATCATACTACAAGACACAGCACTCACTGTCTGCCAAGCACGGTTCATTCATGTGTCAATTCATTTAATCCCCCACAAGCAGGCTCCATGATTGTGTAACCCTATGTGTGTACACACACACATACACACACATATATACATACACACATACATATACACATACATAGATATATATACACATTATATATAATACATACATACATACATACATACATACATATCATGGTTAGGAAATTGCGCACAGTAAATAAGGATAAAAGCACTCATCATTCTGCTACATTTACTTGAGGTCTGTCAATCAGTAAAGCTGGCTGAAAAGACTGCACTTGCACCCCTAACAAAGCTCCAGATAGCTTCGTGTATCATCTGTAACTTGGTGGTGGAGACAGGGCTGAAAAACACAGAAGATAAGACTCACTTCTTCCATTGCTCAGGAAAGGATTATAGATACTCAGGTTTGATGCTTTGAAGGTATGATGAAGACTGGTCAAGCCAAGCAACTTCAAAAGCCTCATTGGATTCGTCCATGTTCACAGTCTCTGGGGATAGAACTTTGGAAGGGTCCCGCAGTACTGGCTGCCAAGTGGCCCAGAGCCTGCTGTCTAGGCAGGGCTATGACCCTTTCCAAGGTTGCCATGGATCAGGTAGAAGTGAGGAGGGCTCCCTGAAGCTGGAGGATGTCCAGAGGTAGTGCTGGAAGTGGACAGCTGAAACACCTGCCTTATGGTCAGGTAGCACTGTGTTCTAATTCAGCATCATCAACCATAAACTGTCCAACCAGTGGTAAGGGGCTCACGGGGTTCTCTTTGCTTGGGGTGGATGTAGAAAATGTGGGCTCCACAGGCCTTCCCAGGAAATGGGAAGCCCTGGAGATTTGAAGACAGAACATTCTGAACAGGGAATTGGGCTCATGGGTAACGGATGATCTGGGAAGTCAACGCGGAAAGTAAGGTATGCCAAAGATAAATAGAAACTAGCTCTGGGCCTGAGGGTCCCAGGAGGAGGTTATGTGACCCTAGCCTAGGGTTACACAATCATGGGGCCTGGCCCTGTCACTGTGAACAGCCCTAGTCACAAGACCACTTGAGACAAAAAGAGGAGATCTCTGGGCTCTGTCTCTGCATTCCACTTTCCTGGCTGAACTCAGGAGCTGGCAGAGGACATCGCTGCTGTCAGCCAGAGCAGGGAGACTCAAAACCTGCTTGGCAGGCTCAGGGAAGGCACTCAAGACCTAAGATGCCTGGACTCATTTTAGGGGTCATCAGTGCTGTGACCATCTCAGACTCTAGACCCAGCCTACTTCCTTAAGTCAGTGGTGTCTTCCGGTATGACTTTCCAGAGTCATCCATTGCTCTCTCCATCTCTGTGTGTGGGAACCTCCAGGCTGTGTAACACAGGAGTCCTCGCTAGTGGCATTTTATGAGTTGAGGAAGCATAGGAGGGGTTCCTCAGACCAAAGGACCATCGGGGCCAGAGGAAGTGGGTAAGGCTGGATGCAGAAACATCAGGGAAGTAAGGATTAGAGGTGTATCTCTTCCTTCTTTCCCACTCCCTCTCTATTCTTTTCTGGAGCAGGAGGCAGGAGCCTTGCTGTATAGCAAGTTGACCTTGAAGTTTCCTGATTCCACCTCCCAAGTCCTGAGATTATAGATGGATGCTACTAGGTGGCTTTCCCTTCGTTCCTTCATTCTTTCTTTCTTTCTTTCTTTCTTTCTTTCTTTCTTTCTTTCTTTCTTTCTTTTTCTTTCTTTCTCTTTTTGAGACAGGGTCTCTATCCTGGTGTCCTCGATCTCCTTAAGTAGATCAGGCTGCCTTCAAGGAGATGCAGCTGCCTCTGCCAGAGTGCTGGAATTAAAGGCGTGTACCTGTCACACCTGGCCATGCCTGGCTCTCTTAAAGGAGCATTTGTCTATCCAGAAACCACAAGAGTATCTTGGGACGCAAAAGGTGCTCCCAGGCTGCCCTGTGAGAGCCACACATTAACAGTCAGTCAGTTAGAGCTACCTAAGTGTAAGAAGCGAGCGTCCACTCCAGCACTCTGGAGGTCAAGAGTCCTTTTGAAAGAAAAGGGGATCTGTTAGGATCAAGTGCAGCAAATGTAGCTGAGCTCAGGCGAGTGGCTGTTCTTTCCTTCAGCCTTCGAAGCACTGGTCCACTCACACTCTACAAAGCACACCCTTCCTGCTCCCACATAACTCTGGGTGGCTTTTGACTTTCTAAGATATCATCTGACCCAGCCCTTTGAGTCCCAGAAGCTACAAATTCAGCACTTTTCTCACCAACTGACTCCATTCGCTGGGCTCTTAGGTTAAATTACTGTGTCAGTCTCTGAGTCCATTTAGGGTGAAAAGTGGGACAGGGGAGGGGTCTGTGAGCCTTTGGAGTTGTGGTCAGGCAGACTGTGAAGCCTGTTTCCTGCCAGAAGCAATTGCACATCTGCCCTGAGGGCAGAACTGGATGAGGTAGAGCCTTCAAAAGGACCATAGCAACCAAGCCTTTCTGTGTTGTGTTATGTCAGTTACTGTTAGCTAGATCTCAGGCGCACAGGCTGGGGAGCTGGCTCCCTAGTTCTGGGCTCATCATTACCTCCTTACCCCTGTGTTCCCATCCTCTTTTGAGTTCTTGCTTGCTTTAGAAAAAGGTCTTTATTTTCTTTCACTTTTGATGGACAGTTTTGCTGGATATGAACTTTCTAGTTGGTGATTTGTCTCCCCCTTTAATACTTTAAGTCTACGGCTCCATTTTCTTCCTGCTGGCCTGGTGTGTGTGACACTGCTGACTTCTATCCCTGCTTGTGCATAGCTAAGACATCTCACTACCTCGGGATTCTTTTGATGTTTCTCTTTGTCCTTTCTAGTCTGTACTTTGAACATGTGTGCCTAGCTAGATGTGGGGGTGTCTTTATCTTCCTTGTTTATTTTGGGTTTATTCTACCTAGTAAATTGTCTTGGAGTTGTGACCATTATTTCTTTAAACACTTCTGCTCTGTTTTCTCTTTCTGGCACTCTAATTTTGCACCTGCTATGGGTTTTAATATTATCCCACTGTTCTTTAAATTCTTTACAGTTGTTTATTTGTATGTGTTTGTGTGTGTGCACGTGCATGTGTGTATAGGTGCACTTATTCCACAGTGCACATGTGGAGGTCAGAGGACAACTCACAGGAGTTGTTTCTCTCTTTCCACCATGTGGGCTCCAGGAATCGCATTTGGGTCATCAGGCTTTGCACTGAAAGCTCTTATTCACTGAGCCATCTTGGAAGCCCTGCCCCCCCAGCTTTGATGTCCTGCTTTGTCTTAGCCATTCCCTCATTCCTTCTCTTTTGTGCATTTCAGTTAATAATTCTATTGACCTATCTTCAAGCTGCCTGAGTTGACTATGTTAGTCTCCTGATGACCCTTGAAAGGCATTCCTTCCTTCTCTCCCTCTCTTCTAACCTCCCTCCCTCCTTCCCTCTGTCCCTCCCTCTCTCCATCTCTCCTTTCCTCCCTCCCTCCCTCCCTCCTCTCTTCCCTCCTTCCCTCCCTCTATCCCTCTTTCTCTCCCTCCCTCTATTCTCTCCTCCCTCCTTCCCTCCCTTCCTCTGTCCCTCCTTCCCTCCCTCCCTCTGTCCCTCCTTTCCTCCATCCCTCTCTCCCTCCCTCTCCTTCCCTCCCTTCCTCTTTCCCTCCTTCTTTTCTATCTTTTTGTTTCTTTCTTTCTGCCATGCTGGGGATTGAAAACCTTCCACCACTGAGTGACGTCTTCAGTCCTGAGTGTCAGGGACTTCATTTCCATCATAGGGTATTTAATTTCTAATATTCCCTTTTGATGGCTTCTTAAAGTCCATTCCTTTTGCTTCCATTAGTCATACGTCCTTATGTGCACACATCGCAGTCATTTTAATCACTGATCAGCTTCCCTACCTGACATCCTACATCTGCCCTGTTGGAGCGAGTCTGGTTCTGGTGACTGCCTCATGGATTCGGGGTGAATTTTCCTACTTTTGGGCAAGCCTTGTAACTTCCAGCTAGGGGCTGATTGTATCACACTGGAACACAGGAATGAAAGTAAGCAGGCAGTTAGTGGGAGGTTTCAGTCATCATGTGTTTAATATTTAATGTGGTTGTGTGCTATAAACCCCTTGGATTCCTCTGCTGTCCTTGTTTCATCTCCAATTGACTTTGCCTTTCCCTACTTAGCTCCTTCCTGCTTAGACAAAATGTCTGTCCTGTAGATTTCTCAGCTGTAATCTGCTGTTCCTATGTTGAACTCTTGGTGTGGTGGCCTGGCTTCTCATTAGCTTTGTGTCTTTGGACATGTTTCTTCACTGAGACTCTTTTCTCATCCATAATATAAAACAGGAATAATGTCCCCTCATAGTACTGGGCTGAGGATTAAATGGAATACTAAATTAAAAATGACGAGCGCGGTGCCCTGGATAGACCACAGTCTTGATTGAATCAATGGATCCTTCGGGCTCTGAATCACTAATTGCTACTTGTTGAGCTGGATGCTTGCAGAGTGTTGCTCTGTGTCTTTTGGCTGTGTAGTTAGAATAGAAACTCATCTCTCCTCATCCTAGTGGCTCCGCTGTACGGATGTTGCAATTGGCAAGTATCTTAAAAATAAATGAAGGTGCCTTCTAGGTACCCCAGATACTTTAAGCAGCACCTAATGACATATTTAAGTGCAAGACCTGCCGGAACCAGAGAAAATAATAACCTCCTTAATTGCACAGACATCCAAGCTACATTGTCCCATGTAAATAATACACCCTTCAGAAGCATCCTAATTAGGTATTTACCTCAGCGATTGCAGCGGCTTCACCCTGCTCCTTAGGGACATATTAAACATCATATCAGGATGGCTGGGACTGAAAACAAACCAGCATCAAGAAAATAAACGGTGTCAAAGATGTGTGTGTGTGTGTGTGTGTGTGTGTGTGTGTGTGTGTGAGAGAGAGAGAGAGAGAGAGAGAGAGAGAGAGAGAGAGAGAGAGAAGGTAGATGGTGGTTGGGGCTCTAGCTGGGGAGAGTGGAGGGAACCTCAGGGGTGAACAGCTTACCTGTGTGTTGAGACCCCTATACGGCAGGCAGAGAGGTAGCATCTCCCTTCAATGCCCACTTTACAGAATTAGGATTTAGGTCTGCAGGGGAATGGCTCCACCCAATCACATACTAGTAGGGAGAAGGGTTCTTACCATAAAGAATCACTGGTTTGGGAGATGCTGAGGTGTGAAGATATCCTGCCAAAGCCCTTATTTTTATTGTTCTGGATCATCTGAAGTCCCTGGAGAGACAAAGGAGCCTCTGACAACCTTGGCAGAGATAAGATGACAACCTGCTGTCCTGTTCTCTTCCTCTTCTTTCTTCTTCCTGTCTCTCCTATTGCTCTGACATCCTTCTCCTCACCCAGACCTGCACCCCCTCTTCCATTATTCCCTCTGTCTGTCTGCAGTTCTTCCTCTCCAGAACCCTGAGATGCCCAGACCATCCTCCTGCCTACACATCACCTCTCTCTGGCTGGAGGATGGCATGTCCTGGGCAGCTATCTCCATGCTTCTAAAGTAGTGATAATGTGGGGACATCCAGACAGCTCCCTACTAGGATCTGACAGGTGATCTCAGTTCTTCAAGTCTGTTCTGTCACTTGCAAGCACCATCACTGTGCCCCAGGGTCCAAGTCTTATAACCTTGCAGGCCTGAGCTGTTTGCAGATATACTGTGAAGTCCATGGGAATGTTTGCCCTTGAGGTTATCTCCCAGATTCTACAGGCGGAGGTGTAGGGATATGAAACTAGCTCACAGAGACGGCAGCAGTCACCTAATGGGGCCCAACAGAGTTTGGGTGTTGCTTCCACCTTCCCTTGTACTGCAGTAGTCCAAAGGCTTGACCTTCCTATTTGCATCCGCAGCACCTATTATGGTTCTAGTATGAAATGTGGCTCATAGGTTCATCCTCTGTGCAGTTGGTCCCCAACTGGTGGTCAGTTTGAGGGGAGGTTTTAGGATCCTCTGAACACGGAGCCTAGCTGACAGATATGGGGTGGAGGCTTGTGACTTGTCCTCGTGACATAAAGCCAAGAGCTGGTTCTGCCCTGAGCTCATTTTCTCTGCTTCCTGGTTGGTGCTAAGATTTGAGGAAGCCTCAAGCTGCTCCCGCTGGTGCAGCAAGCGCCATTCCCACCACCACACTTTCCCGCCATGATAGGATGCATCTCACTCAAAACTCAGAGCCAAAAAATAAATCCTCCATTAAGTTGCTTCTTATTGGGCATTCTGTCATAAAAAAGAATACATATCTGGTGCCCTTCTTGCCTGGTAAAGGTGCCTTGGTAGCATGAGAAGGTTAATTCTGTAGTTTTTAACCTGTTGACTGCAGAGTTGTATTAATTTGTGGGTGCTGCTATAACAAACACTGTGGGCTGAGTTTCTTTTTTATTTTGTTTTGTTTTTTTGTTTTTCAAGACAGGGTTTCTCTGTATAGCCCTGGCTGTCCTGGAACTCACTCTGTAGACCAGGCTGGCCTCGAACTCAGAAATCTACCTGCCTCTGCCTCCCAAGTGCTGGGATTAAAGGCGTGAGCCACCACTGCCTGGCTCTGGGCTGAGTTTCGTAAACAACAAAAATGTGTTTCTCATAGTTCAGGAGTTCAGAAGCCCAAGGTCAAGATGTTGCTTGGTTTCTCCTGAGGTTGATCTCTTTGACCTGCATATGACTGCCTCCCTGTGTCCTCCCTTTGCACATCTGTGTCCTAATCTATGCTGTTAATAAGGTTGGTAAGTCTCCATATGACATTACTGAACTATAGTTTGCCTGTTTGAAGTCCCTGTCTGCAGAATCACATCCTTCGCTACAGAGATTTGAAACTTCAGCATATGAGGTGTGTGTGTATGTGTGGGTGTACACATGTGCAAAGGTGGACCTGCACATGTGGGGACTCTGCATGTGTGCATGCAGGTATATATGTATGTGCGTGGGTGGGTGAGAACACGCACCCAAATATACATGCAGGTACATGTGTGTATTTATATGTGTTTGTGGTATGCATGTGATTGTGTGCACATGTGCTCAAGCATAGATGCACATGTGTCAAATGTGCACATATGCATGCGGGTACATGTATATGTGTGTGTGTGCACATGTGATTGTGTGCATATGTGCCTAAGTGTACAGGCATATATGTCGAATGAGCACATATGTATGCAGCTGTTGGTGTGGCTGTATGTGTAGACAAGAGAGCAATGTCAGATGATTTCCTCAATCTCTCCATTTTATTGTTGAGACAGGATTGATTGCTCAATTTCTGGAGCCAGTGAGTGGCAGAGATCACCTCTCTGTGATCCCTTCTTCCCTGAACACTGGAGTTATAGATGTGTGCCTCTGTGTCTCATGTTGGGATCCAAACTCAGGTCCTCACGATGTGAGGCAAGCACTTTGGATTGAGCCATCTCCCTAGCCCCTAACTTAAAAATTTTATGAATAAAGTGGAGCCCAGAGAGGGTGATCCACACAGCTGGCTCTTGTGGGACTGTTACTGTGAATGAAACTTAGGGCTGAGGGTCCCTAGCTATGTCTAGGTCTGCTCTGTCACCCTTGGTTAGGTGTTTTCCTGTGGCGAGGACTACCATAAAATCACTAGCTATAGTATGGATTTCAAAACACCCTCAGATTGCTAAGACAGCTCCTCTGCTCCCCAGATGCCAGGGTTGGCTTTTCTTTCAATAGCTAACCCATTTTGTCTTCCTTCAAAACATTGTACTCACTCCTGACATGATATCTCAGAGGGCTGCTTACACAGGCTACAAATGGGTTCTGTCTCCCATCGATCCATGTAGTAGAATGATCAGCTTGTCCTGGTCTGCCAGGATTAGCCAGGATTAGCATTGACATCCCATGTCCTGGGCAACCCTCAGTCCCTAGAAAACATGGATGATTGAAACCCTCTCAGCCAGACTCCTCCTGAGCTCACCTCTCACATAACCCCAGTGGCCTGTCCAGCCTACAACCCCCTTCAATACCCCAATATGACTCTCTAAAGCTCAGTTAAAACCGTTGCCTTGCCAATATCTTCAAACCTTCAGGAATTGTGGTGGGAAGGGGAGCACATGGCCTCCGAGACTGGATCTCCATGCTCCTGGCAGGCTGCTCAGGAGCTGATGGGCTTTGGGTCTTTCTGTGGTTCCACCTGCTGCTGTTGGGCTTGTGCAGGGGATTACTGTCCATCTGTCCTCAATATACCTCCTGCTTCTCAGGGTTCATGTTAGCATCCTTTCTCTTCTTGGTCCCTGTCCTGAAACCTCTCTGAGGGGGTCCTCTGCCTTGAGTACCACACACACTGAGCAGGGTAGCTTCCAATTCTCAGCCTCCCCAACTCAGCTTTCCCTCCACACAGTGAGAAGATTCATTTCCATGGATTTCTCAAAGCAATTAGTGCTTCCTCCCCTCCGAGGTCTCCCTCTTCTACAGGCAACACTGGAACTGCAGTTCATCCGGCTTCCGAGCTTTGCATCACTGTGAATGACGCCCTGATCTGAATGTTATAAATGCATGCATGGCAGGCTGTCATTCACTCACTTGACATTTATCAATCAAGCTCTGGCATGCGCCCGCACTGAGCAAGGATGTGTAGACACAGAGATGAACAGAACCATATCCCTTGTGCTCAGACTGTTCTCTCTCTATGAGGGACGCAGGCTGCCAGCAGCACCTAGCAGGGGCCACGGATTACAACCCACCACAGACTGGGTCATCTTAGTGGAGATGTGATCCTTCCTGCTGAGGGTGGGCATCAGGAAGAGGTTGTGTGGAGAGATTCTCAAACAGCGCTTGGTTAGGAATTGGTTAGAAATGCTACTACCTGCCCAGCCCAGCCGCATCCAGCCTCCCTAGATCAGAGATGCTGGGATGAGATTCAGCAATCTGTTCTGAGAAGCTCTCTAGGAGTTTGAGAGCCACCTGGTAGCTCCTCAGTGTCCTCAGTAGGTCATTGTTGCTGACCCTTCACTACAACCCCTTTGCTGAAGAACTGGCCCTGGTAGCAGGCTGTTCTACTTGGTGCCTCTACAGTAAGAGCAGTGACTGACATGGTTGTGCAGTCACCTCCCCTGCCTCCTCTGTGGAGGAGTGCTAGTTTGGGGATGCAGAACATGACCCATGGATCCTCATATGCTCCATCTGTGGTCCCCACTCCACTTAGCCAAGTCCTGTCCATTTCTGCTTCCTTCACATCCATCTGTGTTCTGGAGATCGACCAGTTAATTGCTTGAGTGAGAAACCTGTCTCAGGCTCTGCTTCTCAGAACCAAAGTCAAAGGCTTCTCTGGGGAAGGGAATCTTTTGCTGGTCCTTTGGCAGAACCTGCCAATCAGGAAAGCAAAGGACAGATAGGTCAAAGGAATCCAGTGTGCAGAGGCCTAAAGGTTTGACCAGCATGAGATGCTGGGGTGCTGATGGTTTTATAATGGCTGCAGTGTGGGTGCCTGGGGAGAGTGTGGGAAGTTGGGACAGGAAGTCAGGTGGAAACCAGGGACTGAAAATGTTATGAGCCATAATGAGGGCTTGAATGTCATGGACAGTGAGTGGGAGGCCACAAGAGACGAAGGAGGATGGGCAAGCCTAGATTTGCATTTTGGACAGATGACTGTACTATAAGGAGAGAGGTTAGAGAGGGAGAGACAGGAGGCTGAAGCCACTTGGGAGGAGCATCCAGCAGTCCCCAAATTATTCAGGCTAGGGACTACTGCAGAATCAAGAAGAGTTCTGTGGGTAAGAAATGCAGCCTGGGGACTTGGGCAAGAGTAGATGACAATCCCTCCTGCCTAGATGGCTGGACAGAGCTGGTGACAGAACTGAGTCCATTGTAACGTTGTTCCCGAAGAGAGTTGGACTCAGCTATGCATCACACACGATCAATAGCAGTGTCTGGAGGTAACTGAAGATGTTCACTTGGTATAGATGGCACTTGGATTTCCAAGGGTTAGAGTGAAAAGTGTAAAGGCTTGAAAAGCAGGTGGAGGATAAAACAGAGACAGACACAGACAGTGGAGCTGGCATGATGTGATGTCATGGGAACCAGAGACAGAGCAGGAGGCAGAAGAGGGAGGTCATTGGAACCACAGTCAGAAGGTATGTAGCTGACCACTGGTTATCAGCCACCTTAACTGCACCTCGTGGCCAGGGTGTATAAACAGCCTGCTGGCTGCAGATTGAATGAAGTCTTAGGAGGTGCAGAATGGTATCAAGGTAATTCCATGAAGCTTGGTCATAATAGAAAGGAGACAGCTGAACTCTCCTGGTCCTCCTTCCCCCGCCCCCACTACCATCCTGGGTCCTCCTGGAGCTGGGAGCATGTCATTGTCAACAATGGGCCACAACTGGGTGGAGGCTAGATGCAGGGAGGTTGTAAGGGTGACCTCCACCTGGTATGCCCAGCTTTTACCATCTAAGCTACCTGCCGTACAGAGGGCGTTGATGTAGAAACCTGTACACGTGTAGATGTATCGAGCACACTCCAAAATTTCTCTGCCTTCCAACACACCTGATCTTTGCATCTGCAGAGTAATTTGTATTTCTCTGGACAGATGGTGGCCCGAATTATTTAAATATGCAGCTTCCACTTGAGATGCAAATACACTCCCAGAGGTTGGTTTTTGTTTTTGTTTTCTTCTTCTTTTGATACTTTTTTTTTTTTTTTAAAGATTTATTTATTTATTTCATGTATGTGGGTACACTGTTGCTGTCTTCAGACACACCAGAAGAGGGCATCGGATCCAATTACAGATGGTTGTGAGCCACCATGTGGTTGCTGGGAATTAAACTCAGGACCTCTGGAAGAGCAGTCAGTGCTCTTAACTGCTGAGCCATCTCACCAGCCCCCTTTTGATACTTTTTAAAAAGGCACACTAACCAATCACTTCTGATTCCCTGGCTGCCTATTGGAGCCATCAATCACCGAGCGACCTCCTGACATTAATGAGAACGTCAGTATTACTTCTCTAGCGTTCTCCCAGAGACTTGGCTTTAATTAACAAGATTATTATTTCTGACCTGTTATTAAAGTTGGGATCTTTCCCCCAAGGCTTCAAAGCTCTTCTCCCCTTGGGATCAGGTCTCCTGATCTACCAATGGAGAGTTGTTTGCCTAAGATTTAGAAAGGGTAGACCTAAGCCAAGATGTCTTCACATAGACTGATTAGGGGCGGGGCTTAACTGCAGGTGTTTCCAAATCTTTTTCAAGCGCTGCACCTGCCTCCCTTGATGTTGAACATTTATCTTTTCCCCAAGACTTGGTTGGCATCCTCCAGGAGTCTGATAGTTGCCAGAGTTCACAAGGAATGTTCCCCAGAGTCTGAAGATTCAGGACTCATGGACGATAACGTTTAAGAACAGGAGGAGATCAATGTCCCGCCCCTTTTGCTTTTCTCTATGTGATGTATGAACGTAGCTTCTGCTCACACTGGTGAGGGATGATCGTCACTCTATGTGCTTAATCTAATGCTAATGTTTCAGGAAACACCCTGACAGACCCACCTAGAAATAACATTTTATCAGCTTTCTGCCCATCCTTATCCTAGAGAAGTTAACACAAGGTATTAACTATCATGACCTAGGTGTTCAGTAAGCTTGGGCTGAGTGAGTAAATGACTATAGGTCACACTTTGCTTAGCTTATTCCCCACAATGGACCTTCATCTCCTCCTCCCTGGCTTGGAATGATGCCCATCTGCTCTGTTTTCTAGCCACCCCCCCCACAATGCCATCTTCTGAGATTTAGCTTATATATTGTCTTTACCTGTCTCTTGATTTAGTTACTTTTCTATTGCTGTGAAAAAAACCACGATGATCAAGACTACTTATAAATGAAAATGTGTACTTGGGGACTTCTTTACAGTTTCAGAGGGTGAGTCTGTGACCACAATGGCAGGAATCATGGAAGCAGGGAGGCAGGCAGGGCACTGGAACAGTAGCTAAGAGCTTCTATCAGATCCGCAAGCATGAGGCAGAAAAAGGAGGGGGGATGAGGGAGAGGGGAGGAAGGAAGAAAGGGAAAAGAAAGGGGAGAGGGAGAGAACATATACAAGAGTGCTAACTGGGAATGGCTTTTGGAACCTCAAATCCTACTCTATGCCCCAGTGACATACCTCCTCCAAGGCCACACCTCCTAATCCTTCCCAAACTGTTCCACTAACTTCAGTCCAAGCATTCAGATATATGAATTCTATGGGGACCATGCTCATTCAAACCACCACATCTCTCTTTCAGGCTTTGGAAAAACAAATGTGGTCTTGCCCTCTCTTCTAAGACTTTTGAATATCTTTCCATTGTTACCTATTCATTTAAAGAGTATTTTTTTGAACTCTTGGTGAAAACTGTAATGGGCCTTTCAGTGACTGGCACAGAGCCACAAGAGACCAGAAGGTCTGTGTCTTCTCGTAGCTCGTGTTCTAGTAGAGGAGAGTCCACAAACAAGGAACGATACCCTGCAGACTATATCCTTTGGAACACAGGGGCCTGGGACAGAAGATCCGTGCCAAGGTTCGGAGACTGTAGTCTCATTCTGCTCACCTCTGCCATCTCTGTCTGGCTCTGAACCTCTATCTCTTTGACATACAGCTCTGGCTTCTCAGATGGTCACAGGAAGCTAAATGCCACATTGGAGACAGCAGTTTAAACACGGGATGAACTTCCCTGCGACATGGTTTTTGAAAGACTTTCACTGGTCTGGAACTTGCCAATTAGGCTATGTTGGCTGTCTGAAAAACTAGAGGGATCCACCTGTGCTTGCCTCTTTAATGCTAGGATTATAAGTATTATGCTATCATGCTTGTTTTGATGTGTGTGTGAGTGTGAGGGTGTGTGTTGTGGGGCTGACATGGCTCTGGGGATTCAAATCAAGCCCTCACGCTTGCCATGCGAGCATTTAACCAATGTCTCCCTTGCCTGCAACTTGATTTTTCAATTTTTTTTTTTTTATAAAATGATGTCAAGTAATAAAGTCCTGTGTCAGTCTATTTTCTGTTACTAAGACAAAAATATCGGAGGTTAGGAAATTTGTGAGAAAAAAGATGTCTAATTAATCCACAGGGACATGGTGCTGTTTCAGCCTGACTCCTGTGAATACCCCGTGGCAGGCACGTATGAGAGAGTGAGGGATCATCTGGTGAGACAGGAAGCCAGACAATGACCAAGAGTCCTGTGTTAATCCCTTCCTAGGCCTGCCCACAATGGGTTAATGACCTCCCACTAGTCCCTGCCTCTTAAATATCTCACCACCTCTTCACATTACCAACATTCAAGCCAACCTTTCAATTCACAAACACATGGGGAACACCCTTAGACCACATCCAAGCCACTGTAGTTCTCCGTGCAAAACATATGGGAGAAAAAGTTTCAACTGTAGCAGGTCAGAGTTCTGCCTGTCTTTCACCTTGGGTGGTTTTGAAGAACTCATAGCAGCCTTTGAAGCAAAGTTTCAAAACTGGCCTATAGACTAAACTCCTCAAGTCTTTGTACATGGCCCGTCTGTGCTCATCCAGCTTGTCTGCATTGTTCTTTGACTCTACCTTTCCACTTCATCCTATACAATACGGGCACATGCTTCGATACACTCTATTAACATGTTTGTCTTCCAAGACACAGTTCTATAAGCAGGAAGCAAACCCAGCTCAGCATGTGGCTTGGTTCTTTTATGTCTCTTTGGCTTGAAGCCTTAACTGCTTTGTAATGAGTCTCTCTCTCCACCCAGCAGAGTTGTGAGCGCCCACGGGCAGGAACTATGCTTCTTAGCTTTGCAGGTTGAGCATAGGAAGCCATAGTGGAATGAATGGGTAGAATTAGGGTAACTTAATGTGTAGTCTTACCTAAGTAAATTCATCCTGACCCACACACGGGCTCAGCGTCATCTCTGTTACTGGATGTTGACATGGCATGGTATTCTTAGCTCTGTCCCCTGTGCAGCGGGAGAACACTGTCATAGTAGGACCTGGAACTCAGCAGCATCTCATTGTTTCCTCCTACAAATATATTTATGAGGGGCCTACTGTGTGTCATGAAAGGACTGATAGAGCCTGACCAAGCCACATGACAGCTTGCCCTCAGAGTTACACGATAAGTACATAGCTCAAGAATGGGCAAACGAGCACTTTGGCAGGAGGCAGCATTCAAGCTGGGAGTGGGGGAGGGGAAGTGGACTCGAGGACAGAGCACTGTTAAGGGTCACGGTCTTCAGCAGAATAAACAAGTAGATCTCAGGAGTGATAGAGCACTCAAGGGCCCTGTGGCTAGGGAGCTAGGTGAGAATCTGGGAAGAGGAGCCAGCAAAGACAATGGTCCTGAGGCAGAGGGATGACAGACACATTTGAGGCATATTTTACTTTGGGTGTGAATATGGGAGTGCACATATGGGTGTGTGGGGACCACAGGTCAGCTATCTTCCTCAATCACCACTCACCACCCTTTTGTTTCTCTCTCTCTCTCTCTCTCTCTCTCTCTCTCTCTCTCTCTCTCTCTTTCTCTCTCTCTTAGCAGGGTGTCTCACTGAACCTGCAGTTCACTGATTTGCCTAGACTGGCTGGCCAATGAGCCTAAGATGCCCCTGGTTCTGCTCCCCAGTGCTGAGATCACAGGTGCATACCACCATGCCTGGCTTTTTGTGGGGATACTGGGGTCTGAACTTGGGTCTGTGAGCACCTTCACTAACTGAGTCACTTCTGCAGCCCTCAGACTTCACTTTGGATCCATCAGCAGATCTCCTTAGCCACATCCACAAAATAGTACCTGACTGCTTCCCACCGTCTCCTCTGTCACCTCCCAGGTCCAAACCAATGATTTTTTCCTTTGAGTAAATTTATACTTACACAACCGCTGCCACAATCTAATTTTAGAGCCTGTCTGTCATGTCTCCTCTAGCCTTTGACATACGTAGATCATACCATATGTGGTATGTGGTCTCTTGTGTCTGGCTTCTTCCATCCCACATAATGTTCTGAGGTTATCCATGTTGTGGCATGTATGAGCAAACTGGTCGTATCTTGATGCTGAATCACGTCTGTTACATGTCAGGAATGGCCTCCTCGTGGGTCTCCCTATCCACCCTGACTCCCTGGAGCACAGCAGCCATACAGATTCATTTGAAATCTAACTTAGTACGTGCTGTTCTAGACTCGAACCCTCTCATGGCTTCCAGTGTGGAGGAAAAAGCCAAATTTTCAACAGAGGTGTCTTAGTCAGCTCAGACTGCCATAACAAGACATCTAGAGTGGCTTACCTAGCTCTGGAGGCTACTGGCCTGAGCTGAGGGTGTCAGCCTGCCTGGGTACTGGTGAGACCTGTCCTACTGGAGAATGTACCATGACCTTCTGTCTGTGTCTTCAAGTGGCCATCCTTAGAGGGTATTCCACCATCTTTAAGACCTTAGTGTTTTTCCCAACACCTGACTCTGAATACAACCACACAGGCTTAGGACCTCAGTAAATGGATGAACAGAGGAAACATAATTTAACAGATAGCAAGAAACCATCGAGGCTCTGCCTGATTGTGCCTCAAAACTTTATTCAGGATGGAAGAAGCCAGACACAAGAGACCACATACCACATATGGTATGATCTACGTATGTCAAAAGGCTAGAGGAGACATGACAGACAGGCTCTAAAATTAGATTGTGGCAGCGGTTGTGTAAATATAAATTTACTCAAAGGAAAAAATCATTGGTTTGGACCTGGGAGGTGACAGAGGAGACGGTGGGAAGCAGTCAGGTACTATTTTGTGGATGTGGCTAAGGAGATCTGCTGATGGATCCAAAGTGAAGTCTGAGGGCTGCAGAAGTGACTCAGTTAGTGAAGGTGCTCACAGACCCAAGTTCAGACCCCAGTATCCCCACAAAAAGCCAGCATGGTGGCATGAACCTGTGATCTCAGCACTGGGGAGCAGAACCAGGGGCATCTTAGGCTCATTGGCCAGCCAGTCTAGGCAAATCAGTGAACTGCAGGTTCAATGAACAACCCTTAGAAGAGAGAGAGAGAGAGAGAGAGAGAGAGAGAGAGAGAGAGAGATTGATTGAGGAAGACACCTGATGTTAACCTCTGACCTCCACACCCACACCCTAACAGTAAAACAGGAAAGGAAACAAAGAGACAAGGATTGGTTTAATAAAACAGATAGTTAAAGCAATTGGTAACACATTCTTTATCTCAACCTAGGTCTAGGTCTTTTATAGAGGTGAAAAGACTACATTCTTACAATAGCTCTACAAAGCACTCATTTTACAGAGGAGAAGGGAATTTTTAAAGCACAGAGAGTAAGCAACTTGCCTGAGTCACATTGTTAGGGTGACCCCAAGGAATGGCGTTGACAGATACTCGGCTGAGAAGCATCTGTGAGAGAAGAGTGTGCATGCGGTGTGGATGGGCGCACCAAGGGAGCGAAAAGAGGGTCAAGGGAAATGTCAGAGAACACACACAACGACAACGACAACAGAAAGAGAGAGAGAGAGAGAGAGAGAGAGAGAAGAGAGAGAGAGAGATTTAGAGACATTAGTTCCTACATGGTATTTAAATCCACAAGATATACTCAAGGATTGCATGTAGACAAAGCAGAGAAGGGACCCAGAACTGATCCCTGGGCCTCTCTAAACTGCTGCCAAGAGGAATATGTATGTCAGCTATTTTTCTGTCACTGTGAATTGAAAAACAAACAAACAAACAAATAACAACAAACAAACAAAAAACTTCAAAGGAGTAAAGAAAGAATTTGGCTCCTGATTTCAGAAGTTTTGGTCCATGGTCGCCTGTCTCATTTTCATGGGTGCCTAGTACATGATGGCTGGAGAGCACAAGGAGAAGCTGCTCCAGGAGGAAAAGGGAGAGACGGAGGGAGCAAGAGGCTTGGGTTCCAGTGACCTAACTCCTTTCCACTAGGCCCCACCTTCTAAAGGTCTCACAACCTCCCAGTGGCACCACACACTGGGTACCATGCTTTAAGCACACGGTCTTGCGGAGCACATAGTTTTCCAACTGTAGTGAGAGAGTTGGCCATAGGCTCATCAAAGATGCTAGTCTGGTAGCCCATCTGGGGTCAACTCCTAAACTGTCTGGGGCTTTTGGAGAGCAGGTCTGTATCTGTGGAGATAAAAGGAGAGTGAACATATGGAACAAGGCTGTGTATACCAGGAGGCCCCTGTGATGAAGCATAAAATAGAAGGTGGTTTGGCTTAGAAAGGAACTTCAGTTCCACCTCAGGATGGAGGGCTATAGTTGGGATGGGAGCAGATCCCTGTGCAGTGGGCAGGAGACAGCATGTGCACAGTCTAGCTTCCACAGGCCACCTGGTTTTCCCCACTCCAGTTTCAGGACGAGCAGAATGTGAAGGCAAAAATACTAGATTCTAGACATGAGTCAGCAAGCCAGCTGAGCCTGCGAGCCCAGGCAATGACTAAAATCCCCTTTTGGTCAAGTAGACGAGGTCTCAACACAGAGATTTGGGTAATTCATGTAATTTGGGTAATTAATTGGTCTGATTTGCTCTCATCTGGGCCACACGGGTCTGGACAGTATTTGAGATACAATTAGAGGTTGCTACATGATTCCTTATTGACTCAGCTTGCGGGAGACTCCTTTTGCGTTTACCTGGCGTGGTGTGAATTACCTCACCTGGTTTACAGAGTAAACATGCAGTGTCTGTATTTTCAGCTCTGCAGTGTGTGGAGGACAGGGGACAGGAAGCCACAAGATTGACTTCTGGTCATCACAAGGCAATTTATACAGGGCAGACAGTCGGGCGAGCTGATTTGCAAAATCTCCTGTGAGTTTGTTAGGGATGCCAAAACCAAGAACCACAGACCTGGGCTTAAACAAGTCTATTTTCTCACAACTCTGGTCGCTGGAAGTCTGAGATCAAAGTGTTGACAGAGTGTGTTTCTCTACGGCCTCTCCTTTGGCTTGCTATGGTGTTTCTCTCCTGTTTCATGGGGTCTAGCATGAGCCTGGGTCTCAACCTATTCCTGAGCCAGCACCAACCGGTACTGGCTGAAGCCCCATCCATATGACCATCACTGACCCCTAAAACATCAGGGTTTTTGGTGCATGTATGTTCACTATGTATCAGTTCATCTGTGTGAGCACCCATGTATGTGTGTGGGAAGGTCAGAGGTCGACCTCAGGTGTCATCCCTCAGGTTGTTGTCATCTTGTTTCTTTTAGACAGTCTCTCACTGGCCTGTAACGTGCTAATTCAGCTAGACTGGTCAGCCAGTGAGCCCAGGACCTGCTTGTCTCTGCCTCTCTCACTCTGGGATGACAAATGTGTGCCACTATGCCTGGCTTTTTAAAAATGTGGTTTCTGGGGGATCAAACTCAGATCCCTCCGCTTGTGTGGCAAGTGCTTAACCTGAATGGGACATCTCCCAGCTCTGTAAATCATGTCTGAATCCAGCTGTGCTGTAAGGGATGAGGGACTTTAGAAGGGTGATTTAAAGAGGATACTGTTAGGCTCACAAGACAATCCTGTCTCAAGATGCTGGGATCCTAGGTCCGTCCCCTCTGCCCTGCTGACTCCTCAGGTGGGCCATGTCCTCTCTTGACCCCAGCTTTTCATAGCTGTTCTGTGCTCCTCCAATGGAGCAGCACATCCGTGAATGTATAGGAGGGGATGATGTGAACTCTCCAGCAAGATACTCTGAGGAACAGCATTCCCTAAGGTGAATTTTGGAAATCTGTGTTGTGTGTGTTGCATTGTTAAGATGGTTGAGGAGGGGCCCTGGACATTTAGTGAACAGAAGCTAGAGAGAAGTATGGATACGTGAGGGACAGTCCTGTACAACAAGCTCTGTCAGTCATGGATGTCTCCGTACATTTGTGTGGTAGGGGAAGAGAGTCCATAATAATATAAC
The DNA here is from genome assembly GCA_021653895.1 of Mastomys natalensis. Lineage (NCBI taxonomy): Eukaryota > Metazoa > Chordata > Mammalia > Rodentia > Muridae > Mastomys > Mastomys natalensis. The sequence goes on from JAJTUV010003200.1 coordinate 48,730, forward strand.
ATTATTATGTGAGAAGAGTGTCCATAATAATCTTCCATCCATTTCATATATAATCACAAAGCACAGCGGGTCCCTGGTATCCATGGATCTGCCAGCCTCGTAGAGAAAACATTAGCAGGAAAATTTTGTCTGTGCTGAACACATATTCTCTTTTTTTCTTGTCATTATCCCCTAAAATACAGTAGAAGAGCAACCGCATCTCTCTAACCTTCATTTGGTATTAAGTATCATCGATGGTGTCAAAGTGCCTTAAAGTATCCAGGAGGATGTTTGCAGGGTACGTGCAAACATGATGGTGCTTTATGTCACAGGAGTTGAACATGCATGGATTTGGACATCTGTGGGGAATTCTGGAGCCAATGCGCTATGGAAAGACTGTATTTTCCCTCTGCAAACTGTAAGTGCATGCCCTTTGTAGATACGCCTAGCCAGTCAAACACAGAGGAGGCTGTGTGTTACTTGCTTTAAAACTTTACCAAAACTTATAGTCAGTTTAGAGAATGCTTACTTCCTATGGCACAGGTTCCTGGAGCAGGTCTCTAATAGCAACTATGATCGCGGTGCCCGATTCAAAGGCAATTAGACTGTATAGGCATTTTCTGTCATAGCAATTCTACCCATGCCTGTAGGTGTCTGCCCTCTGGTCCTCCAGTACAACCAGGATTGTGTGATTACAATTCCCTTGTAGTCTTCTACAGTCAACATATTGTATGGTTTTTAAAAATGAGTTGGGTGGTTAGATTATCTAAAAACTTCATTTAAAGGTATAGGAGAAGTTATGAACCTATTTTAAAATTGGATTTGTGGCAGTATTACAAGATATTTTAAGACTCCATGCTGTGCCAGCTTTGTCTGAGCAGTGGCTCTCTAGGTGACTGACATCTCTTTACATTTTTGGTGTCACTGTACCTGGGTGACTTGACTGAAGTGGAGCCTTCCTGGAATCAGTCTGTCACTTGCCGGGACTGTGAGTCAGGACTTGGACGATAGACTGGTCACTGTGGAGGTTCCTGAACACTGGGCTCCCTGCTTTCTGATGTAGCAGAGCTGAGGACAGGACAGGAAGCTGGAGTAGCAGGCCCTCTGAGCCCAGTTACATATACCAGGCAATTGGTAACAGCCTAAGAAGACTGTACACCTAGAGGCCCAGACTGGGGCAGAGCTGTGGAGACTGGATCTCCACAATCAGCAACGTCACTGGGTAGAGACAAGGTGTCCACAGATGCTGCACTCAGGGACAGGCCAGCTTGTTGTTGTTACCATTTTGCCCCAAGCCCAGGAACCGGTCCCTGCCTTACCTTGGGGCTTTGGGATCAATTAGCAACACAACATATAAATGAGGTCTGGGCCCCTTGGGAGACCAGCCTCCCCTATCACTGCCTCTGAGGAGGTGGATCCTACCCCTTCTCTCCTGCCTGCCTTGGTTCAGGTTCTTCTTCCTGGGTGCATCACTCCAAGACTCATGGACAATTCACCAGAGGAAACCCTCCTTGGCATCATGTCAGGACCCTTCCTCCACATCAGCCTGTGAGTGTTGTTGGGTACCTGTTATTGGTATATACTACCATGGAGGCCCACTTTGTGCCCCTCCTCCTGCAGGCCAGTCTCACAGGTCACCAGCGAGAGCTCCCAGACACACTTGCCTTTGTTAGCATTCTGTTAAACTCCACCTCCACAGTTACCTAGCAATAGCTAGGTATACTCCTCCCCAAAGCTACCTGGGACCGGCCAGGTAGCCCTGCCCACTATTATAAGAGGGGCTGTCTGGCCCCTCCTCCCTCTCTTGCGCTCTTGCCCTCTTGGTCTCTTGCTTTCTTGCGCTTGCAGGTCTTATCTGACCCTTTCCCTCTCCCCTCCCCCCTTCACGTGGTCATGGCCGGCCACCACCTTCACCTGTCTCTACTCTCCCCTCTACCCTAAATAAACCTCTCCTCGTGGAACCCTCCGCTGCCGTTTTTTTTTTTTAAAACAACAACCTTCATCTCTCAGCTCCTCCAGACAGCTGCTACCCTGTCCCAAAGCAGTGCTGCCACAGTGCATGTTTCCAGGTCCTACCCCACATCTGCAGGATCCCAGTTGCTGATGCTACAGCTTTGAAATGAGCATTTGACTTATTTGTTTAGCCAGGGTCTGGCCAGTCAGTACTTTGATAGAAGCTTCTTAGATGACTCAAGAGTTCTATGTGTTTGACAGCCCTTGCCCCTGGAACACAATCCCAAGCCTCCACAGCACCTGTGACCTTCACAGCTGGGATTTAGTCTACCTGTTGAGCCTCCCTTCTCATAACCAGACTCATGTGAACCTTGGCTTTTTTCCCCCCCTTCCTCTCTCCTGAGCTCTCTGCACACGCTCCATCTCCTGTCTGAACAAACTCATCTCCTTGCCCTTCTAGACTTTAAACATCTTTTAGAACAAGGTCAACAGCACAGTTTCTGGAAGCTCCCCCCATCCCCCCTGCCCCAAGCTGTGTTGCTGTTCAGCACTGATATAAGTCAATCACAATTGTCCTCATCTTGTCCTATCCTCTTCCTTTGGCCCCACATAGCACCCCCCCCCATTGGTAGTAGCCCCCAGAGTGCAAGGGAAGTATCTTATTTACCCCTTAAGTCCCAACAGTCAGGCCCATTCCTGGGACATGGCCACGTAAGTGGTCTCTTAGACCCTGGTTTCCCATCTCTTCTTAATTGGAGTTCTGCCTTCTGCTGTTGGGCTTTGGGTAAACCTCCTTCATTAAGTACGCAGTTCCTTTGTGTCCTCTGTGTGGTTCATATTTAGCCAAAGAGATTTATCTCTCCAATAAATGCCACTCTGCAGGCAGCTACATTCATCTGCTGTTCCTATGGGGAAATGAAAGCCAGCCCCACGGTGTACCCAGAACCCCTGTGTTGTTGAATGCAGGACAAAAAGGAGCATGGGAATTTGCTGAAACCTTCCTGCCAGCTGGTGATCAAGTCAGCGTCCCTGGCATTTGTCTTCATGTTTGTAGGGCTAAGTGAGATTCCTGGTGGAGGGAGGGGAGGGGGACGTGGAGCAACTTCCTTTGTTCTGTTGGCAGCTTTAATTTTTAATACAAGAGAGAAGATGGTTTATGTTCTAACAGAGTGGCTCGCCTGTCAGGGAAAGTAGAGGTGACAGGCATGGTTGTCAGCAAACTCATAACTCTGTAAGGGACCGAGCTGGTCCTGCAGGCTCCAAGCTACAGAATTACAGAGCTGCAGAGAACACCTGGCTCCTGGCAACCCAGAATGAAGGACAGCTTCTGCCTGGCATCGTACATTCCGGTACGGGTCAGTCTGAAAAAGCCAGTGGGTTTGAAAACCACACGCACCTGTGTATACATGTGTACATTATCAGAGAACAACTGTGGATGTGGTCCCTCAGGTGCCATCTAATTGGTTATTTTTGAAATGTAGTTTCTCTCTCTTATTCTCTCTCTCTCTCTCTGGCACACACACACACACACACACACACACACACACACACACACACACACACACACACACTGGCCTTCTACCTTGTTAAGTAGGGTAGACTGACTGTCCAGAAAGTCTCAGGGACCCACTCGTCTCTACCTCCTCAGTGCCTCAGTGCTGGAAATACAATCACACAATCACACTATCACTTATGAATTTGTTTGTTTTGAGACAGGGTCAAATGTAGGCCTGGAGGGCCTCAAAATCTCTCTGTTGCTGAAGATGACCCTGAACCCTTCTTTAAAACTTCCATTTGTTTGTTTATTTACTTATTTCTGTGGGGGTGGGATGGGGTGTGCCACAAGGTATGTGTGGTGGTCAGAGGTTAACTCTTTCCTTCTACCATGTAGGTGTTGGGGATTAAACTCAAGTTGTTAGATTTGATTGCAGCCACCGTTATCCACTGAGTCATCTCACTGCTCCTGGCTTTGTTTTTAAAATTTATTTCTTATTTATTCTTGAGACAAGGTCTTACAATATAGGCCCAACTAGCCTGAGAGTCACTATGTAGACCGGGCAGGTCTTAAAGTCACAGACATATATCTGCCCTGCCTCCCATGTGCTGGTATTAAAGAGATATACCACTACTTGGGGGTGGGGGTGGGAAAAAACAAACAACAAAAACAAAACAAAAAACAAACAACAAAAAACCCCAGCAACATGGAGTCTTGGGATACAGCTCAGCTCCTCATGCTTGTAAAACAAGACCCTTACCAACAGCAGTGTCCCCAGCCCTGGATCTTCTGTCCAAGATGTTTGCAACTAAGCTAATTTCATAGATAGACATAGAGCAACTTGCGCGGGGGAGCGGCTGACATCTTTTCTGCATTTGATCTGCTGCTGCATTGGAAGCTTGGGCTACGGGGAGGCCAACATTGCTGGTCTGGCTGTGTGCAGAAGGCTGAAGGGGACACGCAGGATGGTCATTCTCCCAGATGTCTGAAACAGTTCCCAGTGAAAAGGGAACTTTGAAGATCACCTTGCCTGGCTCCTCCATCCCATGCTTGAATTCCCTCTGTGACAGCCCCGGCAAAGGATGATTATCCAGCCCTTGTGCAATCATGTCTAGTGCCGGAAAACTCATTACCTTCCCTGGCGGCCCATTTCATTTGCAGACCACTCTCCAGGCAGCGGTCTCCTAGGTGAGGCAGCTACCTGCTTCCTGTAACTGTATAGGACAGCTTTGCTGCAGGCTGACCCTGGCATATGGAGAAAACCTTCACAGATTTGAAGTCTCCCCATTCCTGGGTCACCACATACTACTTCTGTGGGTGGCAGGAACCTGCTTTCCCACACACAATGAAGATGTTTGACAAAGGCATTTGAGCAAAGATTTCTGCTGGAATCGCTCATGAATTCATTTATTTCTCTCCAAGACTGGCATACATACTACCCACACTACAATGCTTGGCTGATACCACCTGAGACCTTGGTGCCATGTTGGGTACATTAGGACACTCTGATATTTGTTGACTGGCTACAAGGATAGGTGGAGGAATGGTTGAATGGGTGGGTGACTGAGTGAATGACTAGATAAATGAATTAATGAAGGAATGAACGACTTAGTAAGTAGAGGACACCAACCTGGGAATGTTTAGGGGTGATAACACCCAAGGAACCTTCTTTATATCAACACCACAGTGGCTAAGAGAGCTTGAGGCAAAAATGAGGCATTGACAAAGAGTCTACATAGTATCTATCTGAATGTTGGAAGCAAGTTGAATCCAAATTTCTCCCCTCTGATGCCTGTTAATATCTGTCACTGTCATGAGAATTTTGGTTTCTTTAAAAACACAGAAATATAATGTCTTTTGTTTTAATCCCAGGTGTGGGATACGGGGCTGCTTCAGATTGTCCACAGCAGCTGACTGTGATTTGCTTTGCGCTCTATCGGAGGTGTAGTTTTGCCAGCTGAAGATAGTTTCTGCAATTATGCGATGTTTGGAATTCTGGGAACTTTTCAGAGGGTATACAAAAATGTTAGAGCCCCCAATACAGTGGTGGTTGGTGGACTGTCGATTAAGTAGTCCTGCACAAACAACAAGAAGATATTAGATGGTCTGCTGGTGAAGACCAAACTTGCCCCAAAGAATTCTGCACCTCCAATCATCAGGAAGTAGTCTAATGATTACATCACCACTTCCCCTTCTATTCTTTTTTCTTTATCTAGTGTTAGAGGGGTTGAAAGGGCTAAAGTAGAGGGATGGAAGGATGGAAGAAAGAAGAACCCACAGAGTAGTCAAAGTCTGGGTACATGTCACATAGCCAGTCACTAGCGGCATAGCAAGGAAGCAACTGGAAGATGTATTAGTGGCAAATGGGTTATACCATATTGTACAGCGAGAAGCTAGAGATGGAAGTGACTCCCCAAGTCACCTGGGACATTTTTAGTGCCAGAGCCAGTTCTGCAGTCCCTGTCTCAGCTCCTTGTCTAGTCCTTATTTTCAACCATGCTTTATTTGCTCGGAGGTTATTCTGTTTTCTCTAAATCTCTTTTGTGTTTGTTCTCTGCTTTCCATTGACCTTGCAGACCCAGGTTTGGATTCTGTAAAACACATCCATTCATTTGTCTCCAGCTTTCTATTTGGCCACACATGGGGACTAGCAATGATGAAGCAGGGCTTGGGGGATACATGGTGAGACATGACCCCTTCCATAGAAGAATTTATCTGGAGAGAGTGAGTCACACATAGCCAGCAGGCAATGTGATCATGCTGTATAATAGAAGTGGGTGCTCAGGCCAGAGGAAGCTGTAAGGCGTCTTACCTGCTTTGTGCTTCTGTCACAGAATGTCATAGGCTGGTTAATTTGTAACAAACAAAAGGTTGTCTCGTGGTTTTGGAGGCTAGAAGTCCAAGATCAAAGAGCTGCACTTGGTGAAGGCTTCAGGTTGCAGCATCATTATATAGTAGAAAGCATTAAACGATGTGTGTGTGTGAGACAGGGGTGGGGGGTGGGGGAGGGAAGGGAAGAGAGAGAGAGAGAGAGAGAGAGAGAGAGAAGAGAGACGACCAAACACACTTCAAACAAACAAACAAACCAGGAATCTACTTATACCATAACAGGATGCTTCAGGTTCTTTTCTATTACTGAGGTGAACAGCATGACAAAAAGCAACTTGAGGAGGGATGGGTGTATTTGGCTTAGTAGTCTGATCACAGTCCTTCCCTGAGGAATGCCAAAGCAGGAAACTCAAGCAGGGCAGGAACCTGGAGGCACAAACTGAAGCAGAGGTCATGAAAGGTCGCTGCTACTGGCTTGCTTCTCGCTGGATACACAGTCTTCTTCCTTATACACCGCAGGACAATCTGCGTAGGTGTGGCACTACCCACAGTGGGCTGAGCTCTTCCACTTCATAGACATGCTTCATAGACAGTTTGATGGAGCCAATTTGGTAACCAAGGTTTCTTCTTCCCAGATGACTTTAGTCTGTGTCAAGTTGACAAACCAAACAGCAGACATTAGCCTGTTTCCCTCATTCAAGTGTGGACTCCCAACATCATGATGCTGAGGATACTAACACACATTTTGGAGGATGAAGCCTTGAAGGACCAATAGGAGTTTGCTAATGCCTACATAGGGTAGACGTTTAGAGCAGAGAAAATGCATTCGCTTAGGCAACAAGCTTGAAAAATCTCAGCTTATCTTCCGCTCAAGGTCAGGAGCAATGCAGACTGTGACTCTACACAAGATTCAGGTCACAGGGTCCAGGGTCTTCAACCAGGGAAAAGTATAGAATTGACTCCATCATTCTGTGACTGGTTGTTCTTGTGTCTTGATGAGATTCTGGCTAGTAAAAAACTGAGAGAATGAACATAGCTCAGGGAGAAGTCTCTCAAAAGCCTGCTTATGACTTAGTAGCCACAGAGTGAACTGCAAGTCCTGGGGCAGTTGTGGGAGACACAGTGGCTTGCAAATATTTGTAAATGTATTTTTGACTTTCACTTTGGGCCTTAGTGTGGAGGTTAAACAACCCTCCACTTGTGTATCTTACAAATGAGCTAACATCTGACATTAGTCTCTCTTTGATCTTTTAAAAATTGTGTGTGTGTTCATGTACATGCATGTATTTGTATGTCCATGTGTGTGTGTTTGTGCACAAGTTTGTGTGTGGGTATGGAGGCCTAACGTTGATGTCTCACCTCTTTCTAAGTTGTTCACCACCTTGTTTTATTTTTTGAGGCAGGTTTTGCAGGTTCGTGAGCCTCTAGCACACTAACTCAGACTAGTCATCAGCCCCTGGGGTCCTCCAGTCTCTGCCTCTCCAGTGTTGGCATTCCAGCTCTGTACTGCTGTGCTAGGATTTTTCTGTGGGTGCTGGGCATCTGAATTCAGTTCCACATATTTTGCATGGCAAGCACTTTACCAATGATCCATCTCCCCTTTCTTCCTTTTCCTTTCTTTCTTTTTTTTTAAGGCCTCCAACAATCTGTGTGTGGAATCGAGACTCTCTGTGATTTCAGTCCAAAGATGGGCCACATCTGACCTGTGACCAATTTCCCGAAGCTGTCGTGCATGTTGCAGAGACATTAGGGAAGCTTGTAAACTACCTAATAGAGCACTTAAGACTCTAATAAATAAGAAACACAATGCCACCGTCAGAAGCTTTGATGGGGGTTGGTGAGAGCCAGAGAAGTAATTTGAGCAAAAATCCTGTGAATTCCCATTACTTACCCCCCTTCAGACAAGCTAAAAATAGAAGCCTCCAATAAATATATATCAGAAGTAGAAAAAAGGAAAAGGATGATTTAGAAGGAATTGTTGGTGGACAGTCTAAGCCAACAGGGTGGAAATTAGAGTCAAGATTACAAGCATGAGATATTACAGTGTTTTCTGGAGAGGTAGTTGGGGAATAAATGTTCCTATGTCCTCTAGACACAAATCAAGACAAGCAAGGTGAAAAGCCAGGGACTTTGAGCTGGTGGCCACTTGTCTGTTGTCTCTTTGAGAACTCATGTGGAAGTTTTAACAGGGGAGTATGGCTACTTTACCCCTGACAGAAGGTCAGTCAACAGCTCTGACCGAAATACTGGGAAGACATGAGAAGGTCCTCTGTACCGGTTACCTCTCCTGTTGCCATCATATGTAGGGAGTTGGTCTGGTGCTGCTTGTATTCAAATGCTAAATTCTATACCCAAAGATCTGGTTGCTCCAAGATGAGCCGATCCTCACATATACCAGCCTTCATTGTGTAACCTTGCTCCCCAATTTAAAGCTATTCGTTAAATAAAACAGGTGTCAGCCAGTTACTGGAGGGAATAGAGAGAGGTAGAGTTTGAGTTACCAGCCTGGGGCTTGCAGGTAGGTATCATGAAGAGGAGAGGGGAGGGGAGGGAGGGAGAAGGGGAGGAGGAAGGGAAGGGGAGAAGAGAGGGGAGGAGAGAGGAGAAGAGAAGAGGAGAGAGAGCACAGAGGAGGAGAAGATAGAGAGGACAGGAGGTTTCCATTTGTCATGATGGACCAGCACATGCCGAGTAAAATGCCTTCCAAGGACACCAGATTGCTGGAGCAGAAATTATCCAAAGAATTTCCAACAGTAAGTATATGAGAAGCACAGTTGGGGTAGTAGGCAGACTAGAGTTAGAGATTTAGATTAGGGTTAATCCCCCAGTGATTGCACAAAGCCTAATAAATACAAATCATAGTTCGAGTATCATGCATTTGAAGCTAGACAGGGATAAGATTAGTAAGTATTATTTTACGGTCACAAAATGTCCTGACGTAAACTAGAGAGAGCGCTTGTTTTGTTTCACAGATCCAGATGTAGTTCACCATGGTGAGGAAGCCACGGCAGCTGAAAGGCTGGCCACATGCACACACAGGAAGCAGCTCGACTCAGTCCTGGATCCCAGTCTGTGGGATGGGGCTACCCACAGTTAATGTGGATTTCTTCAACTCAAAGAACCTAATTCAGGCAATCTCTCACAGCTGTGCTCAGAGGCTTCGCCTTCTAGGTGATTTTAGCCATTAATTCTAGCCTGTCAAGTTGACATTCACTATTAACCATCACACCTTGTCTAGTCAACCAGTCAGTCAGTTGCCAGGCTGAGTCAATTCTGGCAACTAACAGGTGACGGGTGTGCCTTCGCTTGCTTGACTGCTGCCACCTGGATATCCTATGGTCTGAGGAAGACTGGCAATAGCTATGACTGGGGGCATCTTTGTACTGATTACACAACCCATCTGGCTTCCCCATCCACCCATTCAAAGATCAGAGGTGACCTTCCTGTTGACGAGGTAAATGGACACGTTCCTTGGTTTTCTCTTCACTGAATGTAGCTCTGCTGTGGACCCTTGTGTGGAAGTTAGATCTGGTTCTACATCCCAGGCCCATGTTCCCAGAAATAAGACTCAGACTCATTATGTATCTACAAATACCTTGGCCATATATCTAGACTCTTCTCTGACTAGATCATAACTTTAAAATCTCATTTATTCTCATCTATATTCTGCCATATGGCTGGTTACCTATACTCAGGTACCATGTGTCTGTCTTGTCACATCTTCCTGGGTGAATCTCCCTCACCTGGCAGAATCCCCAAATCCTTTCTGCCAGATGTCCAACCTCCTATTTCCTGCCTAAGCCGTAGGCCATCAAATTATATTATTGTCAGGTGCCACATCCACGCAGATGTAAGATTTTCTTTACATCCTTCCTTCCTAAGGCTTCAGCATGCCTTGTGCAGTTCTCAGGCCTTGTCCCATGTCCTTAGTAGGCTTTGCTAGCTCCTTTCTTTCTACTCCTGCACGGATGTTGCTGGCACACTGACTTTTGCTGATGTCCTCTCTCTGCACCCTCCAAGCACCTTTGAGACCCCTAAATTTCTGCCCTCACCCTGTATATATATGTCTTAGCTCCTCCCCAAGCTGAGTTGCTCAGCACGCCAATGTCAACCCCATGTGGCTGTTCTAAATTCCAATTCTTAAAAAAAAGTCTTTAAATTTTTTTTTATGTCTATGGCTTTAAGAAAAAATACTTGTATACATTTTTGAATGTGTCTGACTGTTTTGCCTGCATTTATGTTTGTGTCCCACATGAGTACCTGGTACCCTTAGAGGTTAGAAAATGACAACTCATCTCTTAGAGCTGAAGTTACAAATGGTTACAAGCCCCACATGTAAGTGCAGGGAACCAAATCTGGACCCTCTACAAGAAAAACAAGTGCTTTAACCACGGAGACGTCTCTCCAGCTCCTCAAATACCAATTCTTAAAATAAAATTGAAGCCCAGTAAGATGGTTCATCCAGTGAAGGCACTTGTCACCAAGCCTGATGACCTGAATTCAATCCCTGGAACCCACATGGTGGAAAGGAAAGAACCAACTCTAGCAAATTATTCTCTGACCCCTATATTCTCTGACATGGTACACCCACACCCAATATACATAGGTGTACACACACAATGAATAGATAAATGTAACCTTTAAAATTAAAATAATAAAAACAAATTTGAATTAAACACCCTGTTCCTTTGTTATGTAAGCTGCATTTTGAGGGTTAGTGACATATAGCAACCATGTTGGACAGCACTGTTATTGCCCTTGGACATTCTGCAAGCGTCTCACCACCATGTCTCAAGTATATTACTCACAGAATATTGGAATGTTTGAACAAGAAGGTGACCAAGAGGAATAAGAGAAAGGAATAAAAAATTGGTATCCAGTTTGAAGTAGCATACAATCCACTATGAATGAACTTAAGTGATTAGGGGGATTTAATCCAGCAACTTGGCCGTGTTTTCAAAGGCCATCTCTCTGCCCACCCCCACCCCTCTCTCACACACACTGTGTAGGTTATCCAAAAGCAAGCATCACCTTGGACATAGAGTGGTTACCAGTAGCTCCTAGAGTGTAGACATTCTTCATTTTGGTCTTGATAAGGACAAGGGTCTTTCTGCAAATGTCTCACACACTTAGCCAATCACTGTGGCCTCAGCCAGGGCCAGGGAAAGCACTGCTTGGCTCAGTCTTGGGTTCCATTTTAGTCTCTGGAAACATGTAGCAGAAGCTATTTATGACTCAAAAAGACTCTCAGGCAGAAATTGAAGGCTGGTGGGGAGTGAGAGGAGGAACATGGTGCAAGGAGATCCACAGATGCTCAATGGAGGGGGGAGGAGGAGGGTCTGAAAGGAGATAGGAAGTGAGGTGGACTGAGCATCCTAGCTTTTCAGAATTAGGTAAGGACTTGGCTCTGTGGGTTGCTGGAACAGAGGCAGTCAGCAACTGCGGTAGAACCACATGCTATAACTCGTTGATCCAGTGTGGGAACTGGCTCCTTCCACCTTGTTTGTCTCCTAGGAAGACCATTCCTTCCTCAGCTGCAGAATCAAGGTTTCCCCAAGGTGTCCTGAGGACCAGAAATGGGTGTTTCTCTTGGATTTCAAAATGCACAGGCTAGAAAGATGACTTGATAGTTAAGAACACTTGTTGCTTTTCCAGAGGACCTAAGTTCCACCCACAGTATCATATAGATTTTGTGTGCACGGGGGCACACATACACACCCAAATAAAAATACATTTAAAAATTCAATGATGAAAGAAAACATGAATATGAAAAAGACCAAGGAGGGGTATATGGGAGGCTTTGGAGGAAGAAAAAGGAAATATTTTATATATATTTGAGTGGGGAGCATGCATATTAGACATTTTCTATAATTTTCCCTCTAAACGTGGAAATGCACAGAGATTCAGGGGAAGAATTAGATGTGTGATGGAGGTGGTGAGATGCCTCATCCAGAAACGGCGTTTGCCACCAAATCTGACTACCTGAGTTTCATTCCAAGGACTCGCAAGGGTCAAAGCTGACCTTTCGACCTCCATATCATTGCATGGCCCGAGTGCACAGGCAACATGAGAGGACAGAGTGGACAACATCTCCATTTGACACCAAGCAAAACAACAAAACAAAGCAAAGACCACTCCCATGACAGCAGAAGCTAACGATGTGTCAGAATGGGAACAGACATCTTTTCTGTAATCTTTACCTCTGCTTTCTTTTACTTGTTTGCCATGAATCCCCATCACCTCTAATAAAAGCACCATATCCCCTAATGTTCTGACGAAAGCCCTCTTCTGTTCCCAGAGCCGAGGATGGTAGAGCTGCCTCTTTTGAAAGTATGAATTAAGATAAGCATTCAAATGGGTCACTGTCATGGACTGGGCTTCCTAAGCACAGCGTGCACGGAGCAAGAGTGGCTTGCAAATGCCAACAATAGCCACTTTGTTCAGAATGCTTTATGAACCCCACTTAGCATTAAGTAGGCTGTCACACCTGGAGGGGCTCCAACAGAGGGGCTCCAGTGTTCTTATAAGTAATATAGAGCACTGGGAAAATTGGCTTGAGGACATCGTAATTTCTTTCTTGCAAAAAAAATTTTTCTTTCAAGTTGCTTAAGGTTATTTTTTTTCCAAAGTCAGAACATTTGAAATGTGACCATGGTAGGAAGCCTTTCTGACAAACTAATGAAACCCCAAGAATTGGTGAAATGGAAAAAAAAAAAAAAACAAATGTTACGAGTAAAATGCTGTCCCTTTAAAAGATACGTTAAGACTCAAGTTACCATACCAGTGAATGAGATCTTATTTGAAAAGAGGGTCTTGGCAGAGGTCATCAAATTAAGATAAGGCAGGGTGAGTCCAAACCCAATGACAGGTGTCTTCACAGGATGGGACCGTTTGGAGTATCTATTATTCATTAGCCAGGCATGGTGGTGCACACCTTTAGTTCCACCACTGAGGAGGCAGAAGCAAGCAGATCTCTGTGAGTTTGAGGCCAGCCTGGTCTACATAATAAGTTCCAGGATGGCCAAGGCTACACAAAGAAACTCTGTCTAGAAAAACCAAAATAAGATGAGACCATCAAGACTTCAAGATCCAGACTCAGAGAGGAAAGCGGCTGGCAAATGACTGGGACAGACTACACTAGACTAGATTAGACTAGACTAGACTAGACTAGACTAGACTAGACTAGACTAGACTAGACTAACAGACTAGAGCTGTGCAACTCTAGCTGAGGGACACCAAGGGGACCCTGACTGAACCTAGATTTCTATCTAGGACTCTTCCCAAGACCCTCAGACAGAACATATATTTGTATGTGTGTGATTTGTGCATCTGTGTCCAATATGTGCAGTATGTGTACCCTTAAGTGGGTATAGAGACCAGAAGCAGACATCTGTTGTTCTCTGCTTTATTCCACTTAGATAGGATCTCTCACTGAACCTGGGGTTGCCATTTTTTAGCAAGGCTGATGCCATCAAGCTCCAATAATCTTCCTGTCTCTGCCCCCATCTCCTCCCAGTCCTGGTGTTGTATGCACATGTGGCCATACGCTGCTGCTTTCCCCTTCCCCTTCCCCTTCCTCTCCTCCTTCTGCTTCTCTTCCTCCTCCTTCTCCTTCTTTCTGCTGCTCTGCTTCTGCTTCATCTGTTTCTGCTTCTGTTTCTTCTGCTGCTTCTTCTTTTGCTTTTTCTGCTTCTTCTTCCTCCTCTCTTCTTTTCTTTTTTTCACGTGTGCTAAGGCTATGAACTCAGGCCCTCCAGTGATACAGCAAGTGCTTCCCACCTAGCACCTCCCTGTCCCTCTAAGTTATTTTGAATATAGCAAGACAGACTTTCCTCCTCAGTTCTCCAGAGAAACACATCTTCAGCCTGCCAGCTGGCCCCAATACCTCACAGACACCTTGTTGTTTGGAAGGCCTCCCGCTAGAGTCTGTCACTGTGTCCTTTTGCTGACTCCCAACCTTAGTGAGTTGCAGCCTTCTGAGTATACTCTCACTAACTTCAAAACACAGTTAGCCTGGAAAAGGAGATTCAGATAGAGACACAACATAGGATCTGGGTTTCTGAACATGAATTTACCCCTGAGCCCAAGGAAATGTGCTCTGGGACAAGGACTTAGGCAGGAGATTTGTACCGCTATTTTCTGGGGACCTTGAATGAGACATTTTAGCTCTGTGAATCTCAGCCTGTTCACTTGTAAAATGGGTCTACAAATCCTACCCAGCCATTTTCTTAGTCTTGTTTCAGTGTCAAAAAAGAGAATGAGGGTCAGTTATTTGGCAGTGGGAATTACCTATGCAGGCATTGCTTTCCCCAGGGTGACCACAAAATCCAGTTTCTTGGGGAAAGAAGAAGAGAATGAGGGTGAAGCAACAGATTTAATGTCCATCTGTCTGCTCCTCACTCAGAGTTTTGGGCAGGAGGACCAGTCACAGCAGAGAAGACCTCCAGCAGAAGCTGTCTCCAAAGCTAAACCCTGACTCTCATCTTGGCAATACCCCACTCCCAACCCACTCCACTGATTTAATTCTTTACATGTGTCTTGTACATATGTATACATGTGGATATGTATGTATGTGAGTATGTGTATGCTTGTGTATAATTGTGAATGATTGTGTGTGTGTGTGTGTGTGTGTGTAGAGGTCAGAGGTCAACATTAGGCATCTTCGTCTATCATTCTATACCCTCTTTTTTTGAGACAAGGTCTCTTGCCATATTTGCCAGACTGTCTGGCCAGCAAGCCCTTGGAATCCCCAGCTCAGCCACCCAACACTGTAGAGACAGGCATGCCTGTGTTCAGCGTTCATGTTGGGATCAGAACTCAGGTCCTTCTGTTTGCGTGGCAGTACTTTACCTACCGAGCCATCTCCTCAGCCTCCTATAATACTCTTATAATTGGGAAACATATGACCCTACTGCCTTTCAAATCCCATCCCCCCTTGGTCCTCCCCTTCCTCTCATCTTCTCTCCCTGTCTCAAACCTCATCCTCCCTTTGAAAAGTTTCAAGTAGAATGAAGCCGCTGTTCTCAGAGGCTTGGCTAAAGAGCTCACTATGCACTTCAGCAGAAATTATCCCCCTTTGAAGAGTCTCCACTTTAATCTCCTCCAAGGCAGGTCTTTGTGGTAAATAGAACAAAATGACAGAATACTCTTCAAACTAAAAGCCTTATTAAGTAGCATTCAGAAAATCTTGCAATTCTCTCATAATTGGAAGCAAAATTAATTGGGTGGGTGATTTTTTAATAGTATTTGGTGATTAGGACTAATCAAATATTTCAGATAATCTACTCAACTTTCTGCGGGGCAATTATCATCTCTAACGTGTGACTTAAAAACAAATATATCTTGGCTGGGTTAACACCAGAGCCAAGAGCTTCATGGCAGATTCGGTCACATCAGTGTAAGCATCTTTCTTTTTCTTCTGGGGTCTCTCCTGATACAGTGAGAACATTTAAAGGTCTGTTCATGGGTCTAGGAGTGTTTTTGCTGGAGCACAACCCAAAGAGAATGCCAAGATGGTGATTGCCACTATGAGAATGGCTATGCTGATCATGGGTGTTCCTTACACCCTAAAGACCACTAGCGGGCCAGCATACATCAGTGCCTCCTTTGCCTGCACTGTCTCCCACTCGACTGGAATTCCCCATAACCCTCACAGCCAAGCTCTCATTGATTGGACCCACTCCTCTCTCAAAAAACAAGAGTGGGATAAGGGGGACTTGATCCCAGGATAAATTAGGAGAAGCATTGTTTACTATAAATTTTTAAAATTTTGACAAATAGGGACTCTCCCCAGCGTATAAACACTGGGGTCTATGCTGCCAAAAATAATTCCTTTGTCCCTGGTCTATTGGAGAAGCCCTATAAATAACACTTAAAGAAGAAGCAGATAAGCCCATTTGCATTCCTGACAGATTCATCAAGCCCTGCACTGCCGGTGGTCCAGATGAAGTTGATGGAGCCTCTGAGGACAGCCTTGCAGAGGACATCCCCAGCCAACCACCCAGGTGACCTGGGGAATCTCAAGGTTCTTGCAAACCAGGTGCAGAAAATGTACTCAGAAGGACCAGAGGCAGGACCATATACCATTTTTCTACTAATGTGTGCTATCACAATGACTTATTCTCAAGTCCAGCCACTCCTGTGGGCTGCTGTTTGGAATCTGCCCATTTTTCTCCCTGTTATTTGGGATTCCTGGTTGCCTACCATGTACAGTAACAGTCCAGCAATGGGAGAAAGACAGTTCTCTGTCAACTTTACTTAGGCACTTCCATTTAACCAGTCATTCAACCTGGCCCCAGGGGGTGGTGGGGGTTTGTCTAACAGAAAATATATGCCCAGAGGATTTTATCCTATTGGCTCAGGTAGTTCCTGGGGACCTCTACAATTGGGTTGAGGCTCATTGAGCAGGCAGTGGACAATATGCTTTGTCCCCACTACCTTCCAACAGGGAACCCCAACAGATACTTATCAATGGGTCTATGTCAGGGATAGATAGGACATTCCCTGTCCCTCAAAATGTCAAGGCTCAAGAGTTTGCAGCAAGTCACTATTCTTGGAAGTCCTTAGCCTTGAAATAAAAATAGAAGGGGGACATGTAGGGGATGTGTAGGTCAACCCTGTGAAGGAAGAAGTGTGATGGAGAGCGAGGCACCACAGGCTCCTTTGACTCCTGGAAGAGTCCTGATCTGCTGCACTCTGCATTAGATCCAAGATGGCTCCCAGAACCCTGGTGAGACAGCAAAAAAGGAACCAAGGCCTGGGTGGTGGCTTCCCTGTCTTCATGGAAGTTCTAGCAGGTAAGGGTACTCCCCTCTCCTTCTGATTAACCTCATCAGGCAGGGCTTTCGTTGGGGCATAATGATGGTGTGGCAGGAGACGATTGGCCAAGGACTTAGGGGCTTAGGATTGGCTCAGACACTGAATATAAGCTCAAGGCTGCGCAATAAACTCAGATCTGTACCCTGATGCTGGTCTCTGGAGTGAAATCCTGGGATTTGTCACCTGACTCCATCACCTTTCACACCCACACCCCGCCCCATCCTCAGTCTTGTTCCCACACAGAAGAGAGAGTGATGGATTGGAGCATCCACTCTTCCATATAGTTACCGGCATCCCAGGCGGCAAAACCCTCCCTTCTTGCTAACCGTGAGAATCCAAAAGAGTGTGAGGTTTCTGGTTTTCAGCAGGACAAGAGAGCCTGGTGATGCGCCTCCTCACCTGCCTCACCACTGGAGAAAATTAGTCAGAATGGTCTTGGGAGCAAGTCACATGCATATAAATGGGGAGTGCTGGCCTCGGTGTAGCCTGTGACCCCAGAGACATCTGAATGGGACTGGAGGATACTATGATTTTCTTTAGCTTCAACTCTACATGAACCCTAACTCTTCCCTTCAGGAACTGGTCTGGACATGCACATCTGCTATACATTGACTCATATATAGAAAACTTGGTCCTGTTGGAGACACTAAGAGATAGTGGGACCTTTAAGAGGTGGAGCTATGGGAAACTATAATTGGATTCTTCCTGGGACTAGCTTTCTGTTTTGCTATAGCTTCTCTCCTCACAGCACCTCTGTCATAATTCTGTCTACCACAAGACAACGTAGCTAGCAGGGGGCCTCACCAGACCTGACACCAGGCAGTCATCTCTTGTACAGCAATTTCTTGGGACTGATGTGGGGGATGACTCTCCTCCATTCCTGCCTTTGGCAAGAAAAGCCATGATGCCTATTCTCAGGACACAGACCTTACTCATTTCTAAGACCTGAGGGAGTGGGGGGGGGAGAGGAGGAAGGGACCATAGCTAGACCTTTTGGAGAGGACACTAGACAGCAGAGCACCTGGGTCAGCAGGAAGGACCCTGCCAGGAGTTGAGTGTTTGAACACCCAACCTGGACTGTAGGGATTTCACCTCCATTTACTGGTACACCATTCTGTAAAGTTGGTAATGGGAGAAGCCAGGGGACATGTTGTCATGGGGACATTTGGGGATGGTTCTGCAGGCAGCCCTTCACGAGGAAAGCATTTCCACATCTGTACCCTTCAGTATGAAATGTCTGCCAGATCTGATCAGCCTTTCAAGATACATGGAAGCCAGCTGAGGCCATGCAGTTCTACACGGTGGGTTTCCCAAGGACATTTGTAACACCAGAAGAGGCACGTCACTCGGAGCTTATTCAAGGGACAAGAACTATATCTGGGTTTAAGGATGAAGGAAATATAAGGTTTCATATGAGCTGCCTCAGCTCTGCATATATCTGGTTCTTCCAGATTCTCGAGACAGAAGCTTGGGAGCCATCCCAGCTCCTCCTTCTTCTGTTATGCCAGGGTTGCCTCTGATCACTGCCCAGCCGGATCATTCCACTCTGAATCTCTTGAGTCGGTACCCTGGTGTCTAGGCTCACTGTCAGGCCTCGATATCTGGTATCTTTCACTCATTTGACTCTCTGTAGTTCCTTCTCTTCAACCTTTCTTCGTGATAGTTGCAGAATGGTTTGATTTTATGGATTTATGGATTAGTTTGTTTTGAGAGAGAATCTTAAGAACTCACTAGGTAGTTGATATTCTAGGAGGACTTCATTCTGATCCTCCTGCTTCTACCTTCTAAGTTCTGGGATTATAGATGTGTACCACTCAATATACCTGGCCTTGGAATTTATTTAGTGTATATGGAGGTGGAATGTGTATGTATATGGGGGTGGGTGCTTGTGGAGATAGGAGAATAGCCTCAAGCATCATCCTTACAAGTGTGCATCCACCTCCACTGAGCCAAGGTCTTTCTGGCCTGCAATTTGCTAGTTAAGCTAGGCTGGAGCCAGCCTTAAAGATACTGTCTCCACCTCTCCAGTATTGGCAATACAAACAAGAGCTGCCATACCCAACACTTTCATGTGGGTCCTGGGGTTTGAGTGAAGCTCTTCATATTAGTAAGGCAAGCTTTAGAAACTGAGCCATAACCCCAGTTCCTCAGAAATGCTTTTAAAATGTATTTTATTTTAAATTTATGTATATGTACATAAGCACAGGTATGTGCAGGTACCCACAGAGGTCAGAAGAGGGTGTTAGATGTCCTGAAGTTGGAGTGACAAGTAACTGTGACACACCCAACATGACCACTATGAACCAAATTCATGTCCTCTGGAATAGCAGCAAATGCCTTTAGCTGCTAAGTCTTCTCTCCAGCCATCCCACCCACAAGAACAGTTTATTTAAAGACAGATCTGACGTATCATTCACTCACGCAGAACTCTTGGGCTTTCTTGCTCTCCACTTCCATTGCCTGGTACACCAGCCCTGAGGGCATGACCTTCATTGGGTGTTCTAGGAACACCTTTGATCCTAACCCTGTCAGTCTTTCCTGCTACACCACTGCTAGGCTCAGGGTGTCTATTTCTTCTGTGATGTAAAAGTTCTGTAATTCCAGAGACAAATCTATCTAAAACAGTTAGTTTTCTGGTTTCTGTCCCAACGAGTTTCTGGGAAGCAGACATAATCGAGCTGAGAAGCCATCGTGACAAGTGACCAAATCCCAAGAGAAGTGGGAAATGGACAGAGATGGGATCTAGGATTCAAGCTTTACCTTGTGGAGTGGAAAAGGAGAATGGGCAAGGTCAAAGGAGTTTGGTCAGAATGTGTCTTGAAGAATGGATGGAGAAACAGTGAGAATAGAGGATAGACAGGAGAACTAGACATTAGAAGCAGTGATCCATAGGAGACACTAAAGATGAAGTCTCATCAACATGGCTGCCTAAACAAGACCTGAACAAAGACAACACCAATAGACATACTAACATGGAAGGGGAGACTCTCGTGGGGATTCTAAACAAAGAACTACAGTCAACCAAAAGATGCCAAGAGTGCAAGCAACAGTTTTCCTCAGAAAAGGGTCCCCTAATTGGGTGTCCAATACCAAGTGGTCAGCCCTGAAACCACTGACATACAATTAACATTATACAGCCTGAGGAGGTAATATTTGTACATTTAGTTGTGTGTTTGTGTTGTGTAAAACAATGAAATATAAAGAAGCCATGAATTTGAGAAAGCAAGATGATGTTCATTGAGGGGTTGGATGGAGGAGAGGGAAGACATAAATGATGTGATTGGATTATAATTCCAAAACATTTTAAAAATATATTTTAAAAAAGCAACAGTCTACTAACACATAGTTAATAATTATCAGAGGAGGGCACACTTTGTAAAGAACCAGACAGCAATTTTTTTTAGGCTTTATAGGCCTTTCTGTCTCTTTCAGGTTTATGGATATAGTAGCTTGAAAGCAGCCAGGCACTTTGTAAGTAAATAATCACAGCTGTGTTCTAATAAAACTTTATTTATAAAATAAACATGTTGGATGGTACCCTGTGTGGAACAATACTCAGAATTTTCTTAATCAGAATTCTGTGCTTGGAAGAGATGAGGAGTCGAACAAATAAAGCTAAAAGCTGGAAAGCAAAGGACTTGTAAATAGAGGTAAGAATACAGCAAAACAAGAGTCAGTGGCCGAGACCTCGAGGCACTCGGTGAAGCAAGAAGACTTCCATATCCCTAGGTGTGAAGGTTTAAGAGAGTGAATGCAGTCAGTGGAGCCTGGGTATGAGATAGGGTCTAGAGAGAAGGACCTCCAGGGAGAGTTCATGACTCCAGTACAAAGTGATGATTCTAAAAATTATGCTCCAGCCAGGGAGAGGAAGACAGGGACAGATACCCTGACATTTCTCTTTATCATTAATTTTTTCCTGAGAATTGGCATTTGCCTCACACCCTCATCTTTAAACCCATTCTAGTGGTTCATCCCTCTGTCTCCAATCTATATGAACCTCAAACCAATGAATATCTTTAATATATCCCTGAAAGGCTGTTTCATGATCCCACTTCAGTAACTATATTAGGAAGGGAGGTGGAGATCTGATCATGAATGGCTTTTAACTTTCTGGCAGATCAATTCAGGCTGACTTTGTGGGCATAGGGGCATGGATAAGGGTCAAGCAACAGTTAAACCTGTTGAGGTTTGGTCTGTTGCTACATATTGTAATGCTAAATTCTGCCCCCACACCCCCAAGGTCTGGTTGTCTCAGGGACGATCATCACACACACAAGTGATGCTATGTAACCTTGCTCCTTAATTAAAATTATCAGTTGAATAAAGATGCTACAACCTGTAGCTGGGCAAAAGAGAGGTAAGCAAAGTTTTGATTTCTAGCCTTGGGTCTGAAGCAGGACAAGGGAGGGAGAGGAGATGGAGAGAGGAGAAGATGTTATGGGGTAGGTGAATTGTGAAAACATGCCCATGAGGGCTAACAATTGGAATAAGAGTGCCCAGGAGGAGCTTGGCTAGTCGTATCTCACGGTTATTGGCAGAGAATTAAACATAATAGCATAAAGGGTAGATTCTTCCCAGCTCTAGTGATAACTAAGGCTTATTACAAAGTTTTGTGTATTTTATCTAGGAACTGAAAGATCAAATGTGGGGTAGAAACATCCGATTGAGATTAAATATATACTACAACATAAGCCCATTGCCTTGACTATTAAATATTCCTATTAAAAAGTTTAAAAGTCTCTGTCTCAAGTCCTGACACCTTGCCTCCTTTCCCTAGCTCCTACCTTGACCTGTTTATGACTCAGACAGAGACTGCTGCTCATCGCTCCCAGCCCCCCACACAGCCTTTGGTTTGATTCAATCTCTTTTTCAACTAAAATATCTTTTTTCTAAACAGTTCAATATCCATCTCAACTTCTTATAAACTGCCTTTGGAAGATTTGCATGATAAAAGGGGAAAGATGGAATTGTCTTCTCCTTAGGGAAATAACTTGTGTGCCTTCCATTTGGAAATTATTCAAGTTTATGCTTCATGAGAAAGTCACAAGTTGTTTCCTGGGATGGCGCTAATGAACCCCTCCACAAATGCCCTTAGCTTCATCTTGGTTCAGTGTTAACTAGAATATTCCACGGCCTTGAGAAAGGGAAAAGGAGTCTTGGAGGAAGATCACTCTTGGGCATTTGTTCTTTTCTTGTGTGTGTGTGTGTGTGTGTGTGTGTGTGTGTGTGTGTGTTGAGGGGTACTTAAGTGTACATGTGTGCACATCTATGTGAAAGCCAGAGGAAAGTCTCATGTGTTATTCTTTAGGCACCTTTCCATTTTTTGTTTGTTTGAGGAAGGGTCTCTCATTGGTCTGGAGCTTTACAAATTAAGCAGGCTAGTTCACCTAGTCAGTGGGCTGCCAGGATCTGCCTGTCTACTGGCTATCTCACCATATCTAGCTAAGGCCCCCACAAACCCGGTTGTATTACAAGGGTTCTAGGGATCTAAATTCAGGTCTTCAGACCTATAAGACACATGCTTTGCCAACTGAATTATATCCGCAACTCTTTTTCTTTCCCTTATTGGGTATTTATTAACAATTGGTTAAGGGCCCAACACCAGCAAGATCTAGGCAGTACACATGTGTGTGAAAATAGAATCTTCTGTACAGCTGGAGCCCAGGAGAGCAGGTGAATGTTTCAGGCCCATCTCTAGGCCAAGATTCAGCACACAATAGGTGCTTCATCACTGTCTACTAAGTGAATGAGTACCTGCAAGAAAGTTATGCTATTTTACTCTTAGCCTCTAATTTAATCTTAGCCTCTAATAACGAGCAAGCTCACCTATAAAAATGACTTGTTTAATCTAGTTAAGAGTTAATGAAGTTCTGCTCCTAAAATGTCACACACATGTAGTCACACACCACAGCATCATACTTCTTTATCCTGAGTGGGAGAGATTCATCTAAGCAAATGTTATAAGCATCACAATCTCCAAAATGTCACCATGTCCTCTATGGGCCTCATAACTATAAACAGGACAGACTAAGAATCCAACAGAATAGACAGTAAACTGGAGCATGAGTAACTGCTTCTTCGTAGCACCCCATCACGCATGGCTTTCTTCTTTCTTTCCTTTCTTTCTTCTTCCTTCCTTCCTTCCTTCCTTCCTTCCTTCCTTCCTTCCTTCCTTCTTTTGGCATGGCTATCAAGAAGAGCAGGCACAGAGCCCTGCCAATTCTCCCTCCGTCACAGTTGTGTGGAGCCAGTTGATGGAACTTTCTCTGTCCCACTGGTCACACAATCAGCAAAATGATCAGCACAGAGCTCAGTGGCTGCCCTCCTCACTGCCCTTCGCTTTGTGGTCAACTGAGCCCTGACAATAGCCAGTCAGGCGGCCCTTTCCGTGCAGTTGTCCCGGCTCAGATAATAGGTCCATGGACGTCAGCCCCACATTTGTTGGTTGACAATGGCTCAATTCTGCAGGGTGGCATTATCCAAAACCTGCTTCCCCACACCCCACCTTGAGGGAACTGTAAAAGAGGTCTCAGCAGAGCTGAGCCAAGCCAGCATGTAACAGCAAAGAGGCTCTCCTGAGAGGCCTGAGAAGCTTCTCTTGTAAATAAAAATGTCAAGTGGTTTATGGTCAAGAGCAGAGGAGCAGGGGACACATATCCTGCTTGCCTGGCAGAGTTCCAGGTAAGATGTCTTCCGACAGCTGTGGTCACAGGTGTGGGGCAGAAGAGGTGGGGGAGACCGAGATGGTTCAAGCATCCTGTTTAGGAAAATGCCATTCTCCTGTCCCTGGCACTCTTTCAAGTGTGAAGTATTGAACTCTGATCCATGCTTAGCAATTATTAGAGCCACTGTGTGGTAAGAGTATGTTATTATCATCATGAGCTACACCTTTGACTAGCTCTTACAGTTACAGAGGCCTTTGTCTATTTTGCCATTTGACCCAATTGAAACACACAAAGCGAGACGCTCACATTTACACACCAAAAAACCCAGGGTTGAATGGCTTGCTTAGAGCCACCAGC
>JAJTUV010003201.1:0-69917 GCA_021653895.1 Mastomys natalensis
GACATCAGTAATCACCTACCACTGGTAGAATATTTTCCTTTAGGCTTTCTCTGCTCCTTTGCAGTCAAGTGTGCATGCTCTCTGTCCCTCTGCCTCTGCCATTCTGCCCCTTTGCCCCTGCGTCCCCCCCCCCTACTCTTTCTCTCTTTCCTTCATATGGGTGCATCTGTGTGTACATCTGTTTGTATGTCTGCCTCTCTCTCTCTCTGTGTATGTGTGTTTCTCTCTGTTTCTTTCTATGTGTCTGTGTGTGTGTGTGTGTGTGTGTGTGTGTGTGTGTGTATCTGTGTCTAAGTCTGTGTGTCTTTCTCTCTGTGTATATGTATATATATATAAGCTTTGTGTCCTGTTCCATGGCTGAGAGCTCAGCTGGTAAACTCTGCTCCCTCTTGGAGCCAACCAAGCAAGTGATCTAAACATCTTCTGATCATCCCAAGGATTCCACAAGATGCCAGGAAGAGTTGTTTCAGGTCTAGGAATGTTGGTCAGTGTCTCCTTAGAAACCGAAAGTGATTTCTGAAGCCTACACTCTCAGCTCAGACTTTTCCCCCTCTATTTCTTGATTCCTTTTGCATACTAAGTGTCTTAGAGTCACTATTGATGTGATAAAGCATATGACCCAATAAACTTGTGCGGAAAGGGTTTTATTTTACACACAGCTCTATACAACAGTTCATTAGCAAAAGCAGTGAGGGCAGGAACTCAAAGCAGGGCAGGGACCTGTAGGCAGGAGCTGATGAGAGCCCCTGGAGGAGCGCTGCTTACTAGCTTGTTCCTCATAGCTTGCTCAGCCTGCTTTCTTATAGAACTCAAAACCACCTGCCCAGGGATGGCACCACCCACTATGGACTGGGCCCTCCCCATTAATCACTAAAAAAATGCCCTACAGCTGGATCTTATGGAGGCATTTTCTCAACTGAGGCTCCCTCCTCTCTGATGACTCTAGCCTGTGTCAAACGGACATAAAACTAGCCAGGTGCACTATGTATATCAACAGATATCAGAAACCCCAGATTAGATGCCAATATATTAATTTGAAATTAGCTTTTACAGAATATAGTAGAAGATCTGTTTTTAGATGTTAAAGTAATACTTTGTGGTTTGGTGGCATGAGCTGAACCTGGGAGATGAGGACTAATGACAATGTGGGCTATGATTGATGATGGTATAACATGATACATGGGATAAAGGAATAGAACTTGTGCAAGAGAAATACCGGAACTCAAACCATGAAGTAGGCAACTGTGGTCTTGCTATCTTCTGTTCCATTTGTGCTATGCCCAATTCTGAAGTGCCCAAAATGAGGGGTAGCCTGGGTCCCCTCCTGTGATTCATCTCCTATCAGCAATGAGGTGTACATGACTTCTGAAACACATGAGATACATCCACATAAGCCAGGGAGGCACAAGTCTGTAATGATGTGATTACACACATCAAATACAGAAATTTGATACTGATTTGGATAAAGCTTCTCCTGTACATCTGAGATCACCCAACAGTTCAAGGCTAAAGACAATGGGTTCCCTTTGATCTCCATTGAGACAGCTACCTTGCATTCTTTGTTCTCTGGGGAAGGAATCGACAACTAAACACTAAAAACACAGACCTGGCAACTTAAGTCAACAGAGGGTTTTTAAAATCTAAATGGCTGTCCACATGGCTTGACTATCAGAGACCCAGATTCCACTTCTCAGAAAAAGACGTAGTATTACATTAGAGGAGTGCTGGAAGGCATACTAAGCCTCTCTGTAGGAAATGTTGGACTGAACGGCTGGTGAGAACACTAGAGATACATTGTCATTTAGCAGAATTGAGTAATCTCCCTGATGGGTGGAACATTTGGGCCAAGGCTTTTGGCTTGATCCTCTAAGGGAGGGTGTCTTACTTTCCTCTACCTTTCCCCTGCCAGGAAACTGAATGAAGTGAGCATCATCAGTACAGTGGAGGTCGCCATGTGCATCTTTGTTTCCAGAGTCAGGGTCCTCTATCTTAGGGTTATTCATCTCAGGGAAAGCCATTGAAAGACTCAACCCTTCTAATTTCTTTGCATTGAGTTTTCATTATACTTTAAACATTGTCATGGATAGAATTAATGAGCAGAGGCCTGCTGGATATTCAGCCAGAATTCTCAGAACCCCAAAGGTCTTGACCCTGAGTGCATGGGACCACTTGTCACTTAAATGATCCATAATTTTGTTTCTGATTAGTACTGAGTAGCAAGTAGTCCCAGCTGCTGCTCTGGGGACACTTTGGCCTTCTGCTTGGCCATGAACTTGTTTGGCTCACTCTGCCTTGTGCCTTATTGGCACAATTCAAGCCCACTGGATCCTTCGGAGGTGCTAGCTCATGACTCCAAAGGACATAAGCAACTTTGGAGACAATCTAATTTTCAGACTCATCTTCATAAGATAGAAAACAAATGGCTTCTCTCACAGTTAACCAGAAAAAATACTTTAGCCCCCAAACTTTCCCCCTATATTCCTGCTGCCTAGAATTTTATTACTAGAACTTGACTCCTTTGGGATTAAAAGGCATTTTAGTCTTTTAAAGTCCTTTATTAAAATGCAAAGACATCTAGGAAGGTTGAAACCTTATATTACCAACAAGAATTTGCAGTCATTGAGGGCAGGAAATACAACTTAAATGCCTTCTCTTATATATTAAATTCTTAGCTGCCCATGACTCCTAGAAGGTTAAGTCATTCTATACAATCAGGGTGCTTAGCTTGCCGAAGGCTTAGCTTTTATAAATCTAATTTGAGCAACAAGAAATATTTTGGATTAAGGCCTCATCTAAAATGTTCATTCTGTTCTGCCTTCTTAAATGCAACCTGTGAAATGCAATAAAACACTTTCTTAATGAATAACCGTCATTATTATGAGCTGTCCCTGTTATCCTTCACATAGCCTCTTTTCCATTCATTACTGCAGACAGGGATATTTGCCCCCTTCTATAGCCGTTCTTGCATTTGCTAGATTTTTGGTCTGCTCCAGACTAACACTATCTCTCCTTGTTCACACCAAAGTGCTTACTGTAAGCATTGTTTCTCTCTTCTAACACATTCTTATAATCTCTGTTGGTGGGAAATAACATCTTAAGCTTGAGGGCTGAAGTGTCTGTGACTAAAACAAAAATAGATTGACTTTTAATGAGATTTCCTATGGATAGCAGTAACAATTTTATTATTCTCATAGGACATAGGTACTGGGTGTGGTATACATGCCTTTAATATCAGCACTGGAGAAGTAGAGACAAGAGGATCTCTCTGACTTCCAGGCCTGTCTGGTCTATATAACAAGTTCTAAGCCATCTAGTGCTAGAACCTGTCTCAAAATAACAATATAAGATATTTCTACTTTCCTCTGATTCTCAGCTGTTATTTGGAATAAGTGAGGTGGTCACATAACAGAACGGGTTATTTGTTTTTTCTTCTAAAGATAACCAGAAGACAAAATGACCCACTCTAAAGTATAAAGGAATTGGTATCAGTTGGCAGTCTTGGAGTTGAATATCTGTCCAATCTGTAAAACATTTTCTCAAAATCAATTATTGCCCAAACTGGTACAGTTCTAAAATCATAGGCAAATCAGGACCTGTGATTCCTCCTGTTTCTAAAAAAAAACATGGACAACGTGAGCTGATACACAGAGATGGAACTGTAGTGGGCTCTGATGCTCACAGCAGCAATCAGATGCTTCTGTTGCACACCTTCTCCAATTGTTAAACCAACAGGTTATGAACTGTGCACAAGTCCCATAAGCAATACTAAAATATTACTATTCCTTTCATAATCAATAAGCACTCTGCTTCCAAATACCACTAATTTGGGGGTTTGATAAATGAAACGTAATAATGGATTGATTTTTCTCAGAATATCACTATCATGGTATATGAGCTCTTGGGCTGAACTATTACAATCATTAAATCAGAGAGTGAATATGAAATATTTACTCTAATATATACAAAATAATGTAATCAATGTTAGCTAAGGAAAATGCTTGTGTACTTCTCAGTATATACACACATACACACACACACACACACACACACACACACACACACACAAACACATACACACAGAGCCTTATATTTAATATGCCTTAATCAGCTCAATAGCTGGTCCACTCCCAAACTTCCATATTGCTAACACTTCCCCTCTGATACTCCTGAATTATTACTTACTGAAATCTATATTCCATCTTTTCTACCCAGTGGGAGAGGGGGATGGGGCTGTTCTTCCCTGGCTCTTACACGATTGATATGCTTCTCTTCCTGCACCTCTCAAGCCCCGTTCTTACTCCTCTTTCTGCGTGGGGATTCTGCTTCTTCTTTTCTTCCGCTCCTACATTTCTTGCCCAGGAATCCTAAAAGTCCCACCTCTGTCTCCCTGCCCAGCCATTGGCTGTTGGCAACTTTATTTACCAATCAAAGCCAACTGGGGCAGGGACCCTCAACGTCTTACATGAAAATTCCTTTGTAATTTTAGGAACCCAATTAACATTATCAAATATACAACAATAACAACTTATCAAAAATATCTATTTACATATGCATGTTTACATATAAAAGAATTTTTAGTTATTACATATTTAAAGGTATGTATCAAAACATTTTAGTTATTTTCTCTGAACTGTGGGGTAACTGTTCATTTTATTATCTTAATTTGAAAGTTACTGTTATCTGAAACCACAGGCAGTAGCTTCCTTTTTTACATTATCAGTCTCATCAATACAGCTTCATGTATTTTCTTCAAGCATCTTTGACTTTTCCTTATTTGGCCAGTACTGGTGCTCCACAAACTCCTTTGAATGAAGACTTGAGTAAACAAATGGGTCTCATGGCTCCTATATGGTTCATTAAAGGGTTATACTAATGCAAACCAGACCTTGATGTGTAGTGAGACAACAAAGGCAAAGAAGATTCTCACCTGGCCCTTTGTAATCAGACTACATCACACAAAGCTCAGTAGTCTGGGATCCACTGGTTTTCTCTCACATACAACCAGGACTCAATACTTTCTTGTTCAAAAAGAGAATACAGGATTGAATGGACGACAGTAAACAGAACAAATTATAACAAGACTGATTTTGTCCTAAGCATCAGATTTAGCAATGGCTGATACTAAGCTCTGAGAACTGTCCTGAAGTCAGAAAACAGAAGCAAGAGAAGCTTTGACACCTATAACCTGCCTTTTTCATTTCCCAGATTGAATCCCAGTGTGAAAAGTGATTTTCCAAAGACATAGGGAAGTCAGTACTGAAGTCTGGGTTGGACCTGAGACGTTTTATCATTCAGCTTGGGACTGCTCCTCTATCACTAGTCTTCTCAGGGATGCAGCCTACAGTTTCTGGTATATCCATATGCCCAAGCTTTATGGTTAGATAACAGAAGGTAAGCCTGGGATACTCATTATCTCAGTTACTTTTCTATTGCTATGATGAGCAAGGCAGCATATAGATGTAGAGTTTATTGGGGCTTATAGTTTTAGAAGGTGAGTCCATGACCACTATGGTAGGGAGCATAGCAACCTATAGGCATGCACAGCCCTAGAGCAGTAGCTGAGAGCTAACATCTTGATCCAAAGAGGCAGAGAGAGCTAAATAGTAATGGAGTGGGCTTCTGAACCCTTAAAGCTTTCCCCCAGTGACACAATGCCACATCTGCTAATACTTTCAAAATAATTCCTCCAACTGGGGACCAAGTATTCAAGCATATGATCCTATGGGGTCCATTCTCATTCAAACCATCATACTCCCTATTCATCGGCTTGTCTTTTTTCCCTTTTTCCAATCACTCTGTATGCTGTGTGAACTTACTTCTTCTTAGAGCAGCTACCTTCTCTCAGAAACATGTGTCTCTAGAGACTTGGCTGCCCTGGGTGTTGGCTCACACTAACTCTGGCTTTGTTCTGTTCAATAAAAGCAAATCTTGCAACAGGCAATGAATGCTTTTTTATTCTTGAATAATTGAAAGGCTGGGTCCCAAGCCCCAGCAGGCTAGGAACTGATGAGAAATAGAGAGCAGGGGGGCTTTGGCCAGTCAGTTTAGGAAACTCCATAGGGAAACCTCATCTCTTGCTGTTTGTTCATGGAGCTCATAATCATATCGGAGATAAGAGTCGGATATTGCAAAAATATATTCATCCACATTCCAAGGCAAACTTGTGTTTCTGCCAGCAAATTAATCTAAACGGCTAAAGCAATAAAAATGTGGACCCTTGTCCTCTGTCTTTAGGCCAGGGCTAAATAATCAAAGGAATTTTAAAAGTGACTCAAAAAAGTTTTCTCTACTGTATTTATTTGATTTCATATTTTAATTAATTCCTTAGGTTTGTAAACAGAGTAATGGATTTCATCATAACTGCCTTGTGCCTGTCTTATTACAATTTGTTCTCATTTGTTCCCCTCCCCACAATGTTCCTCCCATACCTTTGTATTCTTTCAAGTGGATAGATGTTTAGGAATAAGCCCCATCACTCACTTTATAAGTGAGAACTGAGCAAGTACAACCATCACATATTGATGTTTTCCTTTTCCAGGTCAGATGATGAATACAAAACCCAAGTCACACACGCATTACTTCTATCCTTTTTGGTTCCTGTTGCTCTGAAAAAAAAAATAATAATAATGACCAAAACCTAACTGGCAAAGGAAAGGGTTTATTTCAGCTTATGTATCTAGGTAGCAATTCATCACAGAGGGAAGTCAGGGCCTAGAAACAGGAACTGAAACAGAGGCTTTGGAAGAATTGCACTTACTGGTTTGCCCAACCCCCACCCTGTAGCTTTCTCGGTTTAGCTTCACAACCCAAAACCACCTGCCCAATGGTGGCACTACCCACAGTTATCAGAGCCCTCCTACCTCAGTTATGAATCAAGAAAATGTCCCATGGGCTTGTCTATAGGCCAATCTGATGGCAAGTCATGTTCTCAATCAAGGTTCCCTCTTCCCAGACCACCATAGCTTATATTATAGTGTCAGAAGCAGCACAATTTTACACCCTGTGAAGGAAGTCTGCTTCCTCCTTGACACCACACCATAAGCAGACAGGACAGAGACCTGCTTTACCTATGACAACCAGGGTGAAAAGTACAGAAATTCGGCCTAGGACTTTTGTTTACCGTTCTAGGAATGTGTTGCCTACTAGGGTTGGCTCCTCCAGACTTTCCCTCTTGGTTTGCAGGTTCCAACTACATCCGTTGTACAAGCTTCAAATACAATCATGTCATTCCATCATTTAAAACTTCTTTGTCAATAATTTTCCACAACCCTTAGAGAGACAAACCTCACCCGACTACACTTGGCCATTCCTCTGAGTCTCTCTATTATTTCCTATACTGTTCTCTTCTAGTATGACCACACCCCTAGCCATTTGGAATGCTAGAGGTCTCTGTGGCTGCAGATGCCTTTTGAAACATTGGGTTGAGTTCCTCAATAACCTTCAAAGCTTTGGTAAAAAGAATTTTTTTTTTTCAGGAAGTTCCTTGTTTCTTCCCCAAGGAAGTAAACACTCTATGATACACATCTCCACTTCCCTTTGCATCTCCCCAGTGATTGCTCCATTATATCAGGGTTATATGAGCCAGAACCTATTATAATGTCTGATTCAGAGCATGGCTTATTATTTATTATATTATCAAGTAAATGAATGATGGTACACAGTACAACTAATGAATCACATCCAGACCACTAAAAAGTCCTTACTATTTTTTTTGCCCCAGGGAGGAGTGTTTATTTCATATTTGTTACATGCCACATATGGTTCAAGGCACAGAAAACACAATATTGAGGCAATGAGGAAAACAGGGTGAACAGGGTGAAATTCACCAAGTTAAAGGAAACATATAATGAAGAAATCCACCAAACTAAACACACACACACATACACCACATACATTGAAGAAAGGAATTATGGAGGGAATAGATTTTTGAAAGTAACTGCTAGCCACAGGAAGCTAGAACTAAACCTCATGATAGGAACCCCCCTGATATTTATATTCTACCAAATTTCCTTTTCTTTTTTACCCAAGGTCCTTAATGGTGCACGCTTAATTAGCTTTCTATTTTAATGCTATTTTGGCTGGTTCTAGTCTATGTGGGTCAGGTATCATCAACTTATTTCCTTTGGTTAAATTCCTAAATGGAAAATTATTTAATCAAAATGTACATTTTTTAAAGATTTCATGATGTACTTCCATTCTGTTATCTCAAATGATTTTAGAAATTAAAAGGCCATTTCAGTGAAAATGAGTGTACTACTTTTTCATGTCACCAGCAAGACTGAAAGCATGTGACATGTTGGGTTTTTTTTTCATTACTATTTTAGTAGACATAAAAAAGGCATGTGAACTGAAGTTTCCAGTGGGGAGGGGAAAGCCACACCTTTATTTAAAATTCTGCAGGGCTAATTCACTAATTAGAATATCATGATTGTAGAGAATTGGAATGTTGTAAATAAAGAACTAATATTGTCCAGAGCTATCTTTAGTCCCTTAGTAGTCACTCTGCCCATCTCTATGTCTGACCTAATGATCTTTCAACTATCAGGTAAAACCTATTTTCTACCAATTCCAAGGCTAGGAATCTAATCAGATAACCTTAAAATCGATGAGAGAGCCTATCTTCCTGCTTTGCTGTAGCCCACCTACGTGATGCTTCTGCCAATATAGTTAAAGAGTACCTCAACTGATGGCTTTCTTTTGCTTAAGTGACTATAAAAGTTCATATAACCTCATCCATATAGGAACATGTATGTCTTGGGAAGCAGTCTGATCCCAATTCCCAGTCATGCTTACATGTCTGGCACAGGATCAACCCTGTCTGAGTCCCTTGAAGAGACATCAATGTTTTGTATAGTTAAAAAAAAAAAATGTGTTTGTACACCAAGTTTGCTTTCATTGATATTTCTCTGACTCTTGTTTTCCATTTTTAAAAACTGAATACAAAGCATTGCTCTTTACCAGGAAGAAATTGTGAAAGCAACTCAAGTGTTTACATTTTCAAATAGAGAACAGAGATTATATCTGAATCCAAGACAGCAAGGTAGATTTCAAAAATCCACAAGAAGAGATGGACTACGAGGATTACTACAGGTGTACTAGTGGAAAAAGATGGATATCAATCAAGCCTACCAGGTTGACACCTTGTGTAATGTAAATGTTGAATATTCAAGACAAATAGGTAATATCACAAGCACACAGGCCTAGGAAAGAACATTGACTCACTGTCCAGGAACTTAGAGAATGCAAATACTTTTCACCAGGTTCCAGTGAATGATTTTTGTTTCTGTTTCTTTTTATACTCATTTGACTTTGCTGAGTAAATAGTTAGGATCTTCCATCCTGGGGACTTCATTATTCTGATTATTTCTGTGTAGGAAACTAAATTACTAATCAAAGGCTTCACTTTTTGTACCTTTTGCTGTGTGAAGATCAAATCTCACACAGATAACTGAGCCCGTAAGTCAGTCATTTTATTTTGACAAATACTATCATGTTTCGCTATTTAAACCACTTATACAATTTTATGATGATGATTATAATTAGCATATAGGTTTTTAAGCTCAATGTGGACTTTGCTCCAGAAGTTTCCTAAATTTCTTTCTTACGACTACTGAGCATTTAAGTAGTAAATTAAGTTTGTGACTGATGTAAGATGATCTGGATAATTGCTATTTTTCTTATAGTTTGGCATAGCTTGCCACTGGATATTAACTAAATATTACGTGCTTTTGTTCCAATAGGATCTCACATGGTTTTATCCCTAGACACTGACTTACATTTAACATCTACTATTTTTGACATTCAGTCCTATGAGTTCAACAAACAAGATTACACGATATTCCAATCAAGAGGTAGAAAAAGTTTCAACACTAATATATAGTATGCTTCCTTGATGTTAACCTCACCTATCTTCTGCTTGTGACAGCCACAGATATATTATTTTAGAATTGTGCATGTGTGTACGTGTGTGTGTATGTATGTGTATGCAGTCTATGTGTGCACCTATGTATCTGTATGTACACTTCGATTTTCCAAAATAGCAGGTAACCAGTCATGTTCACAATGCAGCTCTTTGAGTGCTGTTTCTTTCACTTGTTAGCACACATTTGCCTTTCACCTAGGGTGTGGCATGTATCAATAATTTAATCCCTTTTATTGCCAAACATCATCGATTTGCATGGCTGCACCATAGTTTGATTCTCTATCTACTATTTAAAACTCTGAGTGGTTATAGTTCAGACCTATTGTGACTAAAGTATCTGTAAATACATGTGAACAAATTTTTGTGTGACAATAAATTTTCATTTCTTTTGCAAAAATACAAGAAATTGCTATACTGGTTTTCAAGCGGTGTGCCTAGATGCATTCCCAACTATACACAGGAGTTCTTGTTGCTCTACACAGCCGTCAGCACTTGTCTGCCATCACTGTGGCCCATCTGTTTGATGTGAATCTCCCATCCAAGTACTAGCTAGGCCTGATCTGCTTAGTTGCCAAGATCAGAGCTAAGGCATGTTCAGGCCGGTATGACCACAGACTTGATGTGGATCTCTTTGTGGTTTGAATTTGCATTTTTTTCTAACTAATGAGGATGAACAAACCACTATGGCCTTATTTGCCATCAATATTTTTTGATAAAGTATCTGTTCAAGTATTTTTTCATGCTTAACTGGGTTGATTGCTTTCCTTAGTTAGTTTCCAAAGTAATTTATGTATTCTGGATAGCAGTGCTTTATAGTTGCCAATATTTTTCTCCCAGGCTTGTATTTTTATTTTCTTAATAGTATATTTTGTAAAAATGTGACTCTTTAATTATGAAAAAAATTACAATTTATATTTACCTTCTTTCGACAAGGGGATTTTTCCCTATCTGTTCAATACCAGCATCACCACAAGTGACTATTGACTCAGAATGGTTTGCCCAGTAACCATATCTACTGTCCCCTCCACCTGCTTACCATGAAGGGAACAGAACAAGTACACAGAAAGACCATCAGATTGAAGATCATAATGTCTATACTCCTTGTCTCCTATTAGCCTCATGTTTCTTCTTCGAGTTCTTTTAGTTTCCACCTCACCATCAACACTTTACAATTGACCTGCTTTAGGATACTGATCTAGTATACAACCAAACTTCCCATTTAATACAATGTTCTAGTTACAGTGGCAGAAATTTCACCTGTGGGGATAAATTACTCTTCTTTGTGGAATGGATCAATGACTGGTGAGTAGCTTATTATTCATCAGAGTCTAGGAGCCTTGACCATTTAAAAATTTTAACTGGGCCATAATCATTTGCTTATTTGGACTCATAGATCGCTCTGTGTTATTTCTTTAAAGAAAGACAGAAATATAAATATGAAGCCTTTGGAGCCTCAGTTTCCTCTCTGCTGGTAGGGACATTCTGCACCATTGCTGGATCCATTGTGGAAAACAGAATTCGTATTTCATATGCCAAGCTCCTTTTTTGTATTATTAATTTTAAAAATCACAAAGAAATGTTCTGATCATAAATTCTCTTGGCATAGATGATATAAAAACACAAACATTAAAATGCCTTCTGGCTCTGTATGTGTCTGTGTTGAAAAATATTTGTTTTCCAAGCCTCAGCCTCTCTCTTTTTTGGTCAATAACTGTATACAGTATTTGCTTTGTAGTTTGTTTTTCGTGTTCATTTTGCCTAAGATAACATTCTGTGCTTTTTTCATTCTTCTGACACCTTTTGCTCATTGTATGCAAAGAAACAAACTGATATTTCACCATAATCTACTTTACAGTGAAATCCTGTGATGTGCCTTCATTTCTTTTTTTTTTTAATAATCCCCATATTCTATCTGATGAAATGAGAGAATAGGCCCCAACCATATAAAAGTGGACACAGGCAAAATGAACCAAAAATAAAACTCAACACAAATGCTAAGAATGTAGCTATAGGTGTGTTACTGAATGAAGAAGGTCTTATGAATTATATAATTTTAGCACAAGGTCTGCATAGTGTTTCATGCTAGGCATCACTGATGGTGAGTCTTTAGTGTTGGGGACCCTGGACCACCATCCCAGCTAATGAAAGTTGTGAATTGCCTTTACAAGAAACTGCCTCCTTTAGGAAAACCTGACCTTCAACCAAGGAAGAATTTCCTGTTCTGTCAGGAGCCAAACCCAAGAAGCTACCTGCTGTTCTGGGAGAGCCTCAGGGAGTTTACCAGCCCTTCCTGAAGGATTAGTCAGTGCAAGGACTTCTCAGGTCATAGGTCTCAGGAATGTCTGGCATTTCCTGGGAGCTGGTTGCAACAGTGGGAGGGTCTAGTGCAATAAACATTCAATAGTGGGATAGCCCTAAGCAATGACCTCCACCCTGTCCCTTGTTCCCCTTCCCCACCCCCCTCCTTACCTAAGAACATATATTGTAAGCTACCCCTGTATTAAAGTGAGATCTTGACAAAACTACATGCAGGATCTCCATCTTCTTTCTCGACCCACGTTTCCTTCCAGGTGACGGTTCTCCTCTGAAGCCCACGAATAACCAAGGCCTGCGGGACGGGTCACTTTAGCACCTTGCTTATCTAAAACATTATTTCAGAACTGAAGAGATAGTTCAGCTGGTAAGACCATGTAACATTCTTATAAGGGATCTTAGTTTCATTCTCAATGCCTTTCATGCGTAGCTCACAACTTCCTGTAACTCTAGCTCCAGGGGTCTTGATGCTTCTGTGGGTAACCATGCTCACTTGGAAATACACACAGACAGATCCAAATACATATGCATAACTAAAAATAAGACAAATCTTTACAATAACACTACTATTTGTAGGATGAGAAGTGTAAGCCCTTACTGAATGTGTTCCTTCATTTTGTCAACTTGATACAAACTAGGATAACCTGGGAAGAAGAAACCGTATACTAAAGAATTGGATCCATTAGATTGTCCTGTGGGCATGTCTAGGAGGTAGGGATTTTTTTTTTTTTTTTTTTTTTTTTTGATTAATGGCTGATGTGGGTGGGCCCATCACTGTGATCAATACTAGCCTGGGCAGATAGACCTAGGTTGCATTAAGGAAGCAAGCTGAGCAAGCCATGGAGAATAAGCCAGTAAAACATGTTCCTCTGTTATTCCTGCCCCTGATCCTGCTTGAGTTCCAGCTCTGGCCTCTCTCAGTGATGGAATATGACATGAAATTATAAGTCAAATGAATTTTTGTCCTGAAATTGTCAACCCTCATCTATAAGAGGAAAATATGTGAGAATCTTTCTCCTAATTCACAACCAGTCCTGGTGAATTAAATATAAGTTAAGGTCATGCTCTTTGTCCCTTGGTGAGGATACATAGCAAGAAATGGTATGAAAGTTAGAAAGTATTCTTATATGTGACCAGCATAGATGAAATACTAGAGAAGCCTGTCAACCAGGACTCACAGGATCATAGAAATCCAAGAGTATCGAGGACAAGTTGACTCCCATCTTCCCTTTCTGGCGCTCAGGTGCAAAAGGAAAGGACTCTTACTTGGGAGATAGAAAACCTGGATCTAATCTCAACTATTCTACTAATCAGCTTGAGTATGTTTCTTTTAGGTCCCCCACCAAAGTTTCGGCTATAGCATAGGAAGGGTTATTTGCTCAATATGGATGGAGGACAAGAATACACACTTGATGCTTCCTCAACATTCCAAAGGACAACATTGTAGCCAATTTAAGCTAATGAATGTGGGATGGTTATTATGCCTGAAAACACGTGTTCCTATAACATCATCCTGAACATGGTGAAAATGACTCTAAAACCAAAAAGGAAGTGAACTCTAAAAGCATCCTTGAAGAACATATGGTGTTCCTTATCCTTGTGATCACACAACGCTACAAGAAGCAACCTAGGGAAAGGCTTATTGTGCCTTATTGTTAAAAGGGATACATGCCATCCTGGTGGGGGAGTCATGACAACAAAAGTGAGCGATAGCTGGCCATGCTATGTCAGATGACAGGCAGGAAGCGAGGCCATACCCAATGACTCACTTCCTCTTACAAAGGCCCTCTTGCTGAAGTTTCTACATTCCCAACTATAACGCCATCTAGAGATCAAGTACATATACACATGAACCTATAGAGATTGTTTCACAGTGAAACCACAATAAAATATAGAAAAATGACATGGGAAAAATATTTTTGGAAAAAGACAGCAAGGTAGGACATTTACTGCAACTGTCACCTCCAGAAATGGAAAATATGGACAACAAACTAGGAAACATGACGAAAGAGACTTCCCAGAAGAATGTCCAAAGTAGGAATTGGTTATTCAGGGTTTGGTTTGGTTTGGTTTGGTTTTCTATTTTCTTTGTTTTTTACAAACAAACAAACGTGGGAAAACTACTGATAGACAGAAATGATGTGAAACAAGAACTTCCATGCAATGACTTCAAATTTCAAGCAAAATTTAGAGAAAGCACCCACACATACAAAGCCACAAGTCCTAGATTAGAAATATAAAATTATGCTTATTTTCCAGCTCCACTCACTGTAAAATGATCTCTGCATAAGAAATGGGCTCAAGATTCACATAACACGACATGAGAGTTTTTAATTTGTAATCTATGCACTTTTAAAGTTCCCACAGATGTGGCATACCCCTGAGGAAAGAGCATTAATACCTTCTTAGGGCAGTGCCACACAGCCTAATTATCCCATGAGGTCCTACTTATTAGTAACACCACAGTTTTTCATGTATGAGTATATTAGTTATTTGTGTGTATGTAGATGCATGTGTCTGTGTGTGTGCCTATGGAAGCCAGACCAGAATATCAGGCATTTTCACTTATCACTCTCTGATTTACATCCTTGAGGCAAGATCTCTCAGTGAATAGGAAGCACAGTGAAACCTGAGATTGCTTTACTTACTGGAAAAACCTGCTTTTAGTTGGAGTATGGTTCTGCCTTAGCACATACCTTTAATCCAAGAGCTTTCTGCTTGAATACTGTAAACAAGATTAAATAAAGTCTCTCCTTTGGTTGGAGCCTCCACCTTCACTCATGAAGCTGCATGGAACCCCACTCCCACCCACAACCCTGTCTATCTCCCAGGAAGCCTGCTTTAACCAGAGACACAGGTGAGACCTTCCTCACAAAGCCCAGAAGACACCTAGACTCTGCCTTACCTTGTCAGAGCTCCATCTCCCTTTGGGTCCCCAACCCATCTGCACTCACAGATCAGCACGCCATCTGTTCCCCACCTCATAGATCTGTTTGCCTCCCAGGAAACCTGCTCTAACCTAGGATACACAGCTCCATTTGACTCCTGGAAGGCCTGCTCCAACCTGGGACACCAAGGCTAGCCAAAATCAGAGACAACAAGATGGTGAAAAGCAAACACAAGAATATAACCAATATAAATCTGTGCAATATGGCACCATCAGAACCTATCTCTCCTACTACAGCAAGCCCTAGATAATGTGACCTTAATACCATCTCATGAAGATGATAGAAGCCTTTAAAATGGATATAAATAATTCCCTTAAAGAAATACAATAAAACATGATCAAACAGGTAGAAGCATTTAAATAGGAAACAAATACATCCCTTAAAGGAATATAGGAAAACACAATCAAACAGGTGAAGGAAGTGAACAAAATGGACCAAGACCTAAAAATGGAAATAGAAGCAATAAATAAATCACTAATGGAAGCAACCCTGGCGATTTAAAAACCTAGGAAAGAGAACAGAAACTACAGATGCAAGCATCACCAAAAGAATACAAGAGATAGAAGACAGAATCTCAGACATAGAAGATACCATAGAAGAAACAAATATATCAGTCAAAGAAAATGTCAAATGTAAAAAGTTCATAACTCAAAACATCCAGGAAATTTTGTAAACAATGAAAAGACCAAACCTAAGAATAATAATAGAAATAGAAGAAGTAAAGATTCCTAGTTCAAAGGCCAGAAAACATCTTCAACAAAATCATAGAAGAAAACTACCCTAACCCAAAGAAAGAGATGACAATAAGCATACAAGAAGCTTACAGAACCCAAAATAGAGAGGACCAGAAAATAAAATCCTCCTGCCACATAATAATCAAAATGTACGGAACAAAAAGAGAATAGCAAAAGCTGCAAGGCAAAAAGGTCAGACCTATCAGAATTACACCTGACTTCTCAACAGAGACTAAGAGCCAGAAGATCCTAGACAGATGTCTTGCAGACTCTAAGAGACCATAGGTGCAAGCCCAGACTACTATACCCAGAAAAACTCTTAATCACCATATGGAGAAGCCAAGGTATTCTGTGACAAAACCAATTTTAAACAATGTCTTTCTACTAATCCAGCCCTACAGAAGATACAAGGATACTGAAGGAGTTACCTTCCAACACAAGAAGGCTTACTACACTCAAGAAAACAAAAAAATTAATCATCTCACAGCAAACCCAAAGGAAGAAACTCATATACACACAGTACCACCTCCAACAAAATAGCAGCAACTAACAGTCATTGGTCATTAATAGATCCCAATAGACTCAATTCATCAATAAAACAACAGATGGGGTATATAAACAGGATCCATCATTCTACTGCATACAAAAAGCACACATTTGAAATAGAAACTTAAAGGGTTCTTTGGAAAGTTGGATGGTGTTTTGCTGGGGCAAACACGTGAAGAAACATTTAGCTGAAGTGGACACAGGTGAAAGGCTAAGGCAGACTCATGAAGAAATGTTTCACTGAAGCAGACATAAGAGAAAAGATATTCTGTTAAAGCAAGCATGTTGAAGGACATACGATAAAGGATTCTGTGGTAATGAAACACGTGTATTGGTCTGGCTTACATTGCATAGTTGAGCTCCATTTGTTGGGATTCCATAGAGAGAAAGGAATCAAAAAACTTCTAGTGGCATGCTGCAAGTTTCTTGCTGCTTCCACAGACTAGATCTAATTGGCAGAATAATGTGAGCTGAGACAGACACACTTGCTGAGGCAAGACCTGTGGGGGATACCTGATGTTTAGAGGGCCTATAAATAGAACTCCATGTACAGTGACAGAGCTAAGCTTGGCTTGCTAGTAGAGCTAGCTGTGCAATGCTGTTTGATCTCTTGTGCTGATCTTAGCTTCACTGAGAGAGGCACAGCCGAGAACTTTTCCTGTTATCCCTCCGGGTCCCTCCTGCTTATTTGTGCCATGGCTGAGGCCTGGCTGTCTCTGGTAGGTAGTGCCACTACTGCTGATTCATGTTTGCTATACCAACTACCAAACTGAACTGTTGATATATCCTTGAAGTGTTTGCGAGTGGAGTTTCTGCTGCTGACCTGTGGACTGAACAGCCAATTTCCAGACAACTTTCAGACAGGAGTTGCTCCAAAGAACCTTTCTAAACAGGTCCATTTCCCCCATATCCTTTCTTTCCCACAACCTCTGGTGGGCTAAAAGGAAGGTTAAAGTGTTTAAAAACCATCATTAAAAACAGGGTTTTGAAAAATTAAAGTTACACATCTCAGTGACAAAAATAGACACTACCTCAGAGTAAATGGATGGAAAAAAGTTTTCCAAGCAAATGGACACAAGAAATAAGCTTAAGTAGCCATTATAATATCTAATAAAATAGATTTTTAACCAAAAGTAATAAAAAAAAAAAAAAAAAACAGGGAAGGACACTTTATACTCATCAGAGGAAAACTCTACCAAAATGAAGTCTCAGTTTTGAACATCTATGCCCCAAATGCAAGGGCACCCACGTTGGTACAGAAAACTTTACTAAAGCTCAAAACACACATTGAACCCCACACAACAATAGTGGAAGACTTCAACACCCCACTCTCACCAGCGGACAGACAGGTCATCAAAATAGAAACTAAACAGAGATACAATGAAACTAGTAGCAGTTTTGAGAAATATCTACAGAACTTTCCACCCAAAACCAAAACAATATACCTTCTTCTCAAAACCTCATAAAACTTTCTCCAAAATTGACCATATAATTGGATACAAAATATGCCTCAACAGATACAAGAAGATTGAAATAATGCTTTGTATTCTATTAGATTACCACAGGCTAAGGCTGGACTTCAACAACAACAGAAGCAACAGAAATCTCACATATTCATGGAAACTGAACAACTCTCTACTCAATGATTACATAGTTGGCGAAGAAATAAAGAAATTAAGACTTTCTAGAATTCAAGGAAAATGAAGGAACAACATACACAAACTTATAGGACTCAGTGAAGACAGTGTTAAGGGGAAAATTCATAGCACTAAGTGCCTTC
Source organism: Mastomys natalensis (assembly GCA_021653895.1). Lineage (NCBI taxonomy): Eukaryota > Metazoa > Chordata > Mammalia > Rodentia > Muridae > Mastomys > Mastomys natalensis. The sequence goes on from JAJTUV010003201.1 coordinate 18,244, forward strand.
ATAAAGAAATTGGAGAGATATCATACTAGCAATTTAAAAGCACACCTGAAAGATCTAGAACAAAAAGAAGCAAACACACCCAAGAGGAGTAGACAGCAGGCAGGAAATAATCAAAGTCAGGACCAAAATCAATCAATTAAAAAGAAAAAATAATATCAAAGAATCAACAAGAACAAGGGCAGGATGTTTGAGAAAATCAACAAGATAAAGAAACCCTTAGCTACCTAACTAACGGGCATAGATACAGCATTCAACTTAACAAAACCAGAAAGGAAAAGGGAGCCATAGTAACAGAAACGGAGGAAATTCAAAAATCATGACCTCTTACTTCAAAAGTCTCCACTGGAAAAAAACTGGAAAATCTAAATGAAATGGATGACTTTCTAGACAGATGCCAGTTACCAAAGTTAAATCAATGTCAGGTAAATCATCTAAATAGTCCTGTAACCCCAAAGGAAACAGAAGCAGTCATTAAAAATCCCCCAACCAAAAAAAGCCCAGGGACAGATGGTTTTAGTGCAGTATTCTGCCAAACTTTCAACAAAGGGCTCAAACTATTCCACAAAATAGAAACAGAAGGAACACTACCTAATTCATTCTACAACAGTTACCCTGATAAACTACACAAAGACCCAACAAAGAAAAAGAACTTCAGACTAATCTTGCTTATGAACATTGACACAAAAATTACTCAATAAAATTCTTCCACATCAAATCCAATAACAAATTAAAAATGTCATTCACCATGATCATGTAGTCTTCATCCTTGGGATGCAGAGATGCTTCAATATACAAAAATCCATCAATGTAATCCACTATATAAACAAACTCAAAGAAAAAACATCACAAAATCATCTCATTAGATGCTGAAAAAAAATCCTTCAACAGAATCCAACACCCCTTCAAGTTAAAAGTCTTGGAGATATCAGGGATTCAAGACACATATCTAAACATGATAAAAGCAATATGCAGCAAGCCAATAGCCAACATCAAATTAAATGGAAAGAAACTTAAAGCAATCCACCAAAATCAGGGACAAGACAAGGCTGCCCACTTTCTCCCTACCTATTCAATATAGTACTTGAAGTACCAGCTATAGTAACAAGACAATAAAAGGTGATCTGGGGGATATAAATTAGAAAGGAATAAATCAAGGTATCACTATTTGCAGATGAGATGATAGTGTACATAATCAACCCCCAACATTTTACCAGAGAATTCCTACAGCTGATAAACAAGTTCAGCAAAGTGGCTGGATATTAAATTAATTCAAATACATCACTTGTCCTCCTTTATACAAATGATATACTGGCTGAGAAAGAAATTAGGGAAACAACACCCTTCATAATAGCCACAATATAAATATAAAATAACTTGGTGTAATTCTAACCAAGGAAGTGAAAGATATGTATGACAAGAACTTCAAGTCTCTGAAGAAAGAATTTGAAGAACTCAGAAGATGGAAAGATCTCTCATTCTCCTGCATCAGTAGGATTAACATAGTAAAAATGACCATCTATCCAAAAGCAATATACAGATTCAATACAATTTCCATCAAAATTTTAACAGATTTTTTACAGACCTTGAAAGAGCAATTCTCAACATATGGAAAAGCATAAAGCTCAAGATAGTAAAAACAATTCTGAACAATAAAAGAACCTCTGGAGGAATCACTATCCCTGACCTCAAGCTGTACTGCAGAGCAATAATGAAAAAGAAAAAACACCACATGGTATGTACAGAGACAGACAGTTAGATCAATGGAATACAACTGAAGACCCAGAAATAAACCAATATACCAATGGACACTTGATTTTTTGACAAAGAAGTCAAAAACCATACAATGGGAAAAAAAGGAAAGCATCTTCAACAAATAGTGCTGGTCTAACGGACAGTCTGCATGTAGAAGAATGCAAACACAGCCATATTTAGCACCTAGTATAAAGCTCAAGTCCAAGTGGATCAAGGACCTGAACATAAAACTAGATACATTAAATCTAATAGAAGAGAAAGTAGGAAATAGCCTTTAACACATTGGCACAGGAAAATTTTCTAAATGGAATACTGATGGCTCATGCTCTAAGATCAACAACTGATAAATGGAATGGCATGAAACTGAAAAGCTTCTGTAAGTCTAAGGACACTGTCAATAGGACAAAACAGCACACTAGAGACTGGGAAAAGAGCTTCACCAACCTTACATTTGATTGACAGTTTTTCCATTGAAAAGCTTAGTCCAAACCCTCCTAACCTCTTTATGCCTTTCATTTAGGAATTATATACATGTTAAAGTACAGTAAATTATGGGGGGAAAATGCCATACTACTCAATCATTTTAAAAGGTAAGACAAATCAAATAAAAAATTCAAGAATATTCTTCCTGCATCCAAATGTATGGTACCCCACACTAGAAGATTCTAGAAAGGATTGAGATAAAGAATAAGTCCTTAGCTTGCAATGTTAAGTTCTATCCTCTTTGTCTATCTAGTCAATCATTTGCAGGATGGTTTTCTCTAATCCTGGCTCCAGGCCACAGCAAGTTACAACCTTAGGAAAGTCCCTGAACATCTCTAAGCCTCTATGTCTTCCTCTGTAAAATGGAGATAATATTAGTTACTACTCACAGGATTGTTTTAAGGATTAAATAAATTAATATGCATGAAGGGCTTAAAAGTTCTTAGCATATAATAAATGCTTGATTACTGTTGATAATCATGGTTGCTCGTGGTTAGGCACTTTTGCTATTACCACGCTGTTTGGCTCAGTATTGCCCAGATAAACATTCACCACTCAGTGGCTTTCCTTGTGTCTCAGCCTCTGCCTGGAATATCCTTCCATTATCCTCTCTTAGTAACATCATTCTCATCTTTTATAACCAAGCTGAAACTGTTATGTCTCCTGGAACAATATAACTGATCCTCCTGGCATAACTAATCACTCTTTCTTCTCTGTTCCTATAGTACTTTTATCAACCTCAAAATATCACTTCCCACAATTATGTATAGGTGGTACTTACATGCCTTGTCCTCTGATGCTGGGGTTCCTTTAGTGTCCTGATAACATGAGAATCCTGACAAAGGATGCGTGGTTGGTCTAGGGTGTGCTAGGGAACTGGTTGCAACAGAAAACAATAATACATATCCCATTTGCTATCTGGAGTGCTGGGAGTAAAATCATCCCAGAGGAGCAACTCGGTTCATATGCATGTCTGTGTTCATCACATAGAAATATGGTAGCTGTCCCACCATTCCTTGAAATATGTCTTCCTTAGCCCACATCCAAGTCATTTCTATATGACATCCATGAAACAGTGGCACCACCAGCTAAAGCTCATGCCTCCATTCTTCTCCCTGATTTTTATAATTTCATGCCCTTAGGATATAAAAAATGAAGGCCTGTTCTCCGTAGGAAAACTCTCCTCAATACCTTAATAAGATTACCCAATCACATAAGGCCCTGAAGGCATCTCATTATGTTTCCTTTGATTCAACCTGAAATCCTATGTTCCATCAGGTTCCAGGACACAGCCACCTCTGTTTGAACTTCATGTAAAATTTGTGTATGCCTGCACTCCTTGCATCAGCAGCACCATCCCACTGTTGTCTTCAGGGCTCATCAATGGCCTCATCTTTCAGGGTTGTCACCTGGTTCCCTGAGTGGGCTTCTCTTTAAAAATCTTGTTGGCTGCCAACTGTGTAAAGGAAACTCGGAATCAAATTACATTGACATTTTAATAAACCCATCAAAGGCCTCCCTACTACTTGCTAACCAAGTTTCACTCTCACATCCCTGTGCCCAGTCTCATTCAATTGGGCTCTGTTTACATGTTCTCATCACTGCTAGGCCATATCACTGGGAAAGAAAAGCTAGACTCATACCGTACAAAGAATTTTCTTAAACTGCAGCACACAGTGTAAAGGGAGCCAGATAACCCTTGTCAGACCTAATGAAAGAAGAATATCAAACCCATTAAAAGGCTAAGGTCCAATCACCCTTCAGTGATTTTCCTCCTCATCAGCAAAAATGCTCATTAATTCTAATATCTTTGCTTTCAGGCATGAACTACAAGATCTGAACAAAAATTTCATTTATAATGAATACACTTTGTCAAGAGTAGAATTATGGTAATTCAACTGGTAATAATAATAATAAACCCTATCTACAGAACAAGAGGTTTCTACATTCACTCAGCAGGCAGGAAATCTGCAAGGCCTCTGTCCATGAAAGTCTTATTGCACAAAATCTGTATTGTTACTATAGGTATAAATCCGCGAGATTTGTCTTCTAATCATCACACTAGAATATACATGCCCACAGGCTTTATTGACTTTATCTAATAATGGAGGTTTGGGCCCTTTTTTGAACTTTGGACATGCCCCCAAAAGCCTACTCATGAGCCTGCATTTGATAATGTTATCGGAATCCCTTATCTGATATATGTTTATAGACATTTGAGCAATGTGGTGGTTTGAATAAGTATGACTCCCCCCCCCCAAAAAAAAGACTTGTGTTTTAATGCTTGGTCCATAAGGAATGGCACTATTAGGATGTATGGCCTTGTTGGAGTAGGTGTGGCCTTGTTGGAGGAAGTGTGTTACTGTGAGGGTGGGCTTTGAGGTCTTACATACTCAAGCTACAAACAGTGTGGTTCATAGAAGGATCTGTGCCTGGAGATCAAGACGTAGAACTCAGTTCCTTCTTTACCACCATGCCTGCCTGGATGCCACCATGTCTCCCACCATGACGGTAATGCACAAAGTCTCTGAAATGTAAGCCAGACCCAGTTAAATGATTTCCTTTATAAGAGTTGCCTTGGCCAAGGTGTCTCTTCACAGTAATAAAATCCAAACCAAGGCAAGCAAGTAGCTAGATAGCTACAGAGACATCTTGAAACCCAGAGCTTCTAAGCCTGGGTCCACCTCAAGGAAAAGACAATAATGCCCCATGATGTATGACCTGACTGTAATAAACAGAATTAGTTTTGTTTGACTTAGTGTTGGTATTTTGTCTAGGCTCTGTCCCACAGTTACCTAGCAATACTTGGATATGCCTGACGCACTATAAAAGGGGCTGCTTGGCCCCTTCTCTTTCTCTTGCTCTCCTGTTCCTCCTCTCTCCATGTGCTCATGACCCACCTCTACTCCACTCCTCTCCTCTCCTCTCTTCTCTTTCTGCCTTTCTCTGTCTCTACTCCCTCAACTTCCCTTACCATGCCTTGAATAAACTCTATTCTATACTATACTGTCTCATGGACCTGCAGAGGCACCCCCTTCCCCCACACCTGACTACATGTCCACCAAACACATTCCTTCTGTCTCTTTATTTTTATAAAACACAATACTTAGTGTGTAGAGTTTCCATCAGAGAAAACCCTGGGGATCTGCATACAACAAATAATCTGTCCAACAAGTAAAGGAATAGACTCAGAATTGTTACTGTCCAACAGTATGCAGCTCCTTCCCTGGACTTAAAAAGCAAAGCTGCCAGTAAATCTAAATCCACAACTACATTCTGGGAATGGGAAGTTTCATGAAATTTATGCTTATGTCTAATAGTAGATCAGACTAATGAAAAAACCCAATATGGATGAGGGAGAGACTTCAATGTCACACTTTAGCTGAGTACCTATTGGAGGTTAATGGCTCCTGAGGGGAGAAGAGTAATTTTCTTTGGGGGGTGTCCATTAGTAGGTTACCTATGCCCTAGTTGATGACCTTATACCCTTGGACATATGTCCAGCACTAATTGGATTCTGAAAAAAGTGGGTGGGGGATAGATGGGAGGAAGATACACTAGAGGTAGCTGATGGGGGACTGGAGGAAGGGAACTGGATGTAGATATGACCAAAATACATTATATATATATATATATATATATATATATATATATATATATATATATATATATGAAAGTTTCAAAGAATAGAAACAATAAATGAAACTATTTAACATAAAAGAATGGGTCTCTACATTTTAGCTACTGTATTTGGCCCTTCATTGCAAATGCAGTTCTTAATTGATGTGCTACTGCTTCCATTTTACAGATAAGCAAAAGAGCAGAGTGTGCTTAAAATGCCAAACACCTGAAACCAAATCATATATCGTGAAGCATTCTGCAAAGGCTTACCCTCTGATGGCAAAGTCCCATGCTCCTTAATGTGCGCACAACTGTAGTGGCCATGAATCAATAGAGTAATTAGAATTGTTATGTCTATTGTAATATTGAGTTAGACAAAGGATTTGGTTTCAATAGATCAAAGAGAAAAGAAATTAGAAAGCGAGCCTGTGGGGAAATTGTATGTGGAGAGTTGCCAGGAGAGAGGCCAGCCAAAAAAGGGATTCAACACAATTGCTTATCAAATGGGCAAAGGACATGGCATGCAATTCACAAGTGAGGACACATATTTAGAAGACAAATGGGGAAAGCATTTTATTTCTCTAGATATCAAAGAAAGGAGAATTAAAACAATACTTTTATGCCTTTAAAAACAACAAAGAAAGGAACAGCAATGTTGCCAACAGTGTCATGAAAAAAAAAAAGAAAAAAAAAAACAGTATACAAGCGCACTCTGGCAGAAGTGTGATTTGGGAAACTTACTGGAGGCACATTTATCTGTAAGCGTCTGTGGAGAAGTGAATGTCCTTCAACTTAAAGAGAGCATAATAAAACTTAAGGCTCAGTGTTTATAAGCATGAAAACCATGGGAATATTCAGAATACCAGTTCATTTAAATAGCATGATCATGGGGATGCAGGTGCCTGTACCGACCTAACAGAGTGGAGTGTTATATGGTGCAGTGTTACAGAGTGGATCTCAAACCCTCTAGGCTAGACCAGTGAAATAGACATGTTTTTAAACTCCAAGACTGTCTTTCTTGACCTAGGCTCTACTCTGCCATCAGAGGGATCCCACAAGCCTGGTGAGCCCACCCCTCTGCCCCATGTGATGGTAGTCTGAATTACTAGATAAATCTCTATGATATGTAAGCTTTCCTCCATTTTTCTCTCCAACATCATCTCTTGAGTAACCCCTACTTGTCGCTATAGTAATAATCAATACTATTTTTTTAAACATCCATAACTCAGTGACTTTGCTTTTGTTGCACCCTCGACTTAGAATTTCCTTCTTGCAGCATCTCCACTGGGTAAAATTCTTCTTACCCTTAACTCAGCTAAAGCTGTCACCTGGGCTTTATCCATGCATCTCCAGTCTGTGAGGAATATTTGCTACCAGTGTCAACTGGATAGTACTGGACAGGTGTCAGTTTGCCTTGAAAACTTAATGCAATTGTCTGTCTATAAAAATTTTCTTTCTTTTTTATATTTATTTACTTATTTTGGTTTTCTCAAGAGAGAGTTTCTTCATGTAACAGCCAAGGATATCCTGGAACTCACTTTATAGACCAGGCTGGCCTCAAACTCAGAGATCTGCCTGCCTCTACCTTTGCCTCCCAAGCAAAGGGATAAAAGATGTGCACCACCACCTCAACTCCCAGGTGAAATCTACCATGCTTTTCTTCAGACCTCCAATGAAGCCCACAACAACATTTATTGTGACTCATGGCACTTTTATTGTATGTATTAAACTTGGTTGTGTCATGGGTAGATCATGATAGCCTATCATACCATCATCTTATTCACCAGCATTAGTGCTTATTATATACCAAACACTGAAATTTTAATTCAATGTCCATATCTCAATAAAAGTTTAAATCTCTAACAAGCATATGTTGCTATTACTTCCATTGCAACAGAAGAGGAAGCTGAGATTCAAAGAATTGATCAAGCTACAAAGTAAGTGATCTGGTTTGCTTCTCTGTTGATGTGATAAAACATTGACCAATTTGGAAGGAAGGGGTTTATTGGTGGTCATTCTATGCTTCTGGAATCTCTGAAAGACTGGATCTTGACTGAAACAGAGGATCCATCTTCATCAGTCGCCTCTCTTGGCCTTTTACTGACCCTGTCACACCTTTCCAAGCCTTGGATTCCAGCCCTAACACCTTCAGTGCCATCAAGACCAGTATACATGGGAGAGTGTTACACATTACCAAGTTCAGCTGCCAACTTGAGCTGTGACCTTGACTCTCTCTGAGTAGCCTGTTTTCTGACCCTGATAGAATACTCCCCAGATTTTCCCTCAGCAATGCTGGTTTCTTATTAATTATTAATTCTTCAGCCCCAGCTAACTAGCATCAGTTTTCCAGTAAAGAAAATGTTTACAATCCAGGACCACCTGCCTAGGGCATGATACCACCCACAGTGGGCTGGGCCCTATCATACCAATCATTTATCAAGGAAATGCCCCCAAAGATATGTATGTCCATAGGACAATCTGATGGAAGCAATTCCTCAGTTGAGGTTCCCTTTTCCCAGAAAGCTTTCATTTGTGTCAAGTTAACAAAACTAACAGTAAATAAATGGGTTAGCCATGAGTTAAGCCCTGGGTTATCTTCCAGCTCCTTAAATTTGGGTCCTGAGCTCATATGGGGTCATATAATTGAACATTAGACTTGTGAAAAATTTGACAGCAAAAAAAGGCTTCTGAACATGCAACCCCCACCCAGTAAAAAAATAGAAGGAAAAATAAGATAAAGAACAAATGTCAGTTGCCTCTGGTGAAGTTGCACCAAACTTTAATTCCATATTAAAAGGTAAAAAAAAAAAAAAAAAAAACCAAAATGAAAGCATCTTAATACTGTGTCACAGAATAAACTCTAAATATGACTCTCTATGAAAATGTTGTACCTTGAGAAAATAAATGTGACTAATAGTGATAGAAAGGTCGGACGTGGTGGCTGACACCTTTACTCCAATCATTTTGGCAGAGGCAGGAGGATTTCTGTGAGTTTGAAGCCATTCTGATCTACATACTGGGTACAAGGACAGCCAAAGCTACTTAATGAGACCCTGTCTTAAAAAACAAATGAAACAAAACAAATCAACAATGACAGCAAATAGTGAGAGAAAGACAGGAGAAAATAGAGAAGAGAAACAGAGAATGAGGACAAAAAGGAAAAAAAAATGTTAGTTTACAACAGAAAAGAGGCAAATTAAAAGTCAAATAACCCTACTTGTTGGTTTTCTTAAGAACCTCTTTCTGAAAAACTTGCCTTCCAGAAATTGCTGTGACTTAATTTCACTGGAGAAATTGGAAAAATTATAGCATCTCTAAAATAAATGATATGTCAAGAGGTGGCGATTCTTTGAGAAAGTATATAAGCCTAGAAAAGGGACTCAATAAATGTTTGTAGGTAAGGTCATTAAATGAAAGTGTCTTATTTGTTGAGATCCCATTTCCAGTAGAGATTTTTCATGACCTGACAAAATTAAGAACACCTCTTCTCAAGGGGCAAGTCTGCATTTCAGTTAATTTCCTGTTTCAGTGGAATAAAAAGTGCAAGTCAGCAAGTAACAGGCACCACACATAGAGCCGCCAGACAGATCCCCCTCAGGTCTATTCCCAGTCAGAGGCAGACCCAAGCCATCAAGGACTGGCCTGTGGCACTTTTGACCTCTGCCTAAAGGTGATTGAAGGTGAAAGCAAATCCCTTAGTGCTCTGAGAGCTTTGAGGTTGGTAATTCAAAAGATGCTACATTTGGATGGATGGCTTACGATGGAACTGAGCCTGTCTGAGCAAATCCCTGACAATACCTTAAAGAACATTCTGGTTGTTTGTGTTGCTTAAATGAAGAATAGGTACACTGTGACACCTAATTATTACTTGGGACCTCAAGGAGTCAGGATTGTTTATAAGTAAATGGAGTGTAAACTAGAGGGCAGTCTGGGTGATACAGAACAAATCTGTCTCAGAAAAGAAAAAACATGATCCAACAAATCAAGCATAATATTTTGGTTCTTTTTTTTTTTTTTTTAAAGCATACTTTTTAAACAAAGAAACAATTTAAACAAGGAATTTACCACCTTTTATATGCTTCCTTGTAGACAGCTTTGTGGAAAGCAGCAATTAACTCTTGGAAGGGACACACAGCTCTGCATTAGTGTTAAAAGGCAGGGATGTGGCTCAGTGGGAAAGCATTTGCCTTGCATGTCTGAGGACCTGGAGTCTATCATATACACAGCCCCACCACTGCACCAGAAAGCAAAACAACAATACTAAAAGAATTTTAGAATAGAAAGGACAGATAACGCACTTCCATCTCATTTGCTTCTGAATAGGAGAACCTTGCTCCATGAAATCATAGGTCTCTGTGCATGAGCAATTTTTTTTTTTATTCAGTAGAAAGTTATGAAGTCCCAAGCTTAAGGGAGCTGGGTGGGTGAGATAGAGCAAAGGTGGTGGGAGACGGGGCTATGTAGCATCAGTACCCTGGTTGGACATACACATCTCCTTTGGAAGTCTAAGGGAACAAATGACCTTGTCTCAGCATCACAGACAGACCATCTTCCCACCCACCAGCACAGCCAGCTCTTCCTTTGCCTACTTCTGTAAGTCAACAAGAAAAATGGCATTCCCTGCAGGTTTTCTTATTTTGCTCATCAACATAGAACCTTCTTTTATGTAGCTGCATATAAGCTTCCTTGTTGAAGCGCCACATTCAAAAGCAGCTATAAGTAAAAAGAACTCGCTCTTATCATAAATAAAAGATTGTATATGTGAACTTATTTGCAGTAAAATCATACAATAAAAATATAATTTATACCCTGGTTTCTTCTGTGTATTTTATGTAATATCCTAGTAAAATATTTCCACTTTACAGCATGTACCTATTAAAACCATTCCTTATAAAACTGTCGGCATCAAATAAAATACAAAAACTTGGAAGAAAAAGCAGAGGGGGAAGAGAATATATCAAAAAGGGGTGATGAAAGGCAACAGAAAGATGCTTGTGAAAATCCTCCTAGTGAGACATAAATAACAGTAATAAAGAGGCAGGAGAAAGTGCTTATAACTAATAAGGATATTTTAAGGTGAGAAATACTTAAATTGTTCTCATGATGTCATTCTCTTCTCTGTGCTAATAAAGAGTGCCACCATCATAATAAAACTCGGAGACAGGACCCTTCTGGTGAGGTAGAATGACTTTACAAAATAAGTGAATTAAAAAGAAAATGTCTAGAAATGGCCATTATTATCAAAGATGATACTGCCTAACATTTGACAGATGTGGAGACAGCCCTCCATCCTGTAGGTGGGGTTGCAGGCTCCCAGTCAAATATGAAACTATGGAAATGGAGCATTCATTCTTGGTCATGGTTTATAAGTTCTATTTAAATGATTCTTTTATCAAACCTACAGATACAGCATATTGTACAACTATTAACACTATCTCTTTTCCTCATTGGGGGTGGGGGGATGTTTATGACCACTTGAGAGTAAGCTACAAATTATGACCCTCATTTACTCCTAAAACTTCAGCTTCTATTTTTTTGTTCCTCTTTAAAATATTTAAATGAACAAAATCAGGAAAATAATGTTTAAATACTTAGTATTACCTAAACAGACAGACAGAGAATTGCGGGTGGGGAGTAGAACAAACATTTATTGGTCAAAAATTCTCATCCTGCCCTTGTTCACGCATTGCTTTGTCATACCTGGTTTGTCTCCTTTCATCTGTAACATCTCTTTAGTCTGTTTATTGTGACTGTCACACTTTGGAAAAAGTATAAATCAATTGCTTTGCAGAATGAAGGCTTGGTTTAGACTAGTTTTTCCGCATAGATGTACCCAGGTCACTCTATTTAAGAGGAAGACCACAGGGTGATGTCTTTTCCAGTGAGCCATGCTAAGTAGACAATGACTCCCCTACAACATGGTGATAACTTTGATCACTTTCATCAAGTGATGTCCACTTCCATTTAAATTCTTAAGTGGTGATAGTTAACATCCAGTATAAACTCTGCTCTTCCAATGTTATCCAGTACTTTCAACAACAGCAGATGTCTCTTGCCAGATGTATCCTTTGGTGGTTAAGGACTACCAAGCTCCATTGGAATGGCACATCATATCCCTGCGGAATCAGAGGGATTGATTTTACACTTGGACAATTAAATGGTCCTTATTTTGACTACTTTGTATAGAAAGTAAAGGTCAACAAAATTATCCTGGATAACGGGAATATATAGGGCACAAATGTGTTTTCTCTGTACCAGTAATCTTCACTGGGTGGTGAGGTCTTGTTGCCATCAAAAGGCTATGGGTTGAGGAGAGCTGGCAAACACTGCTTCATTTTTCTTTCAAGAGAAATTAACTTTCGTTTAGAACATGAAATAGCTGTTTTTCTCCAAAATGCTCGTTCTACTTTTGGGGAAGCCATTGTGAATTATGTAAGCATCAAGTTTATTTAAATTTTTTTCTCTTTTGATAAAGAACATATACCAAGCTATGTACAACCTGAACTGCTTTAAGTCCACTGTAGTAGGTTATTGACATCTGGTTCCTAGGTAGCATTATACTTCAGTTACTGTCTTCTTTTGTTACAATTAAATATTTGCCCATATTATTTTCCTAGGTAATTCTTTTGAGCAAATTGAAACTTTGTGGAATAACTCTGGAGAATAAACAGATTGAAAAGTTTGAGAAAATTATCCACAGTTTCTCTGCCTCAGCTTCCAAAGTCTAATGTCTCCTCCACAAAGCTGATCTTATTTTATTCCTCCCTCTCAACATGACATTCCTGAGGAAGAGAAGAGGGAACCAATTCACAAGAAACTTGACATCAATCCTGTTGGGTAGGCTAGTGACTCTAGTGTGTCTGTGACTCAAATATAATGAGTGCCACATGGAATAGGTCCTTGCTGATATCCTTATCCCAAACTGCAAGCAAAATCACCTAAATTACTTTTCTCATCAAACTATTGGAAAACTCATGGTCAAAAGTGTTCCCAGAGCCAGAGACATGGCTCAATGGTAAAGTGGAATGATGAAGAGAAGCAGCATTTGTGAGCTGGGAAAGGCCCAACTCCATGCACCTTCAGGCCCTGCTCCAGTTCATCTTATTTCAGCCTTTTTTTTTTTTTTTTTTTTTGGTTTTTTGAGACAGGGTTTCTCTGTGTAGCCCGAGCTGGCCTGGAACTCACTCTGTAGACCAGGCTGGCCTCGAACTCAGAAATCCGCCTGCCTCTGCCTCCCAAGTGCTGGGATTGAAGGCATGTGCCACCACCGCCCAGCCCCAGTTCATCTTAAAGGTACAGGCATTTGACCCCTCTGTGCCACTGTTTTCTCCTGGTAACATGAATAGTAGAAACAGTTACTTCACAATGCCATCAAAAGAGTAACATAATACTTGCTGCTGTTCTCGGCATGTAAGCTCTCAAAATACACAAAATATTTAATTCTGGTCCACTCTGGTTTCATCACCAACTGAATATGTGCAGTCCCATGTCATTTGCCTTTTCCAGAGGAGATGTAAACGTCTATTCACTCCAGATAGAGCACCAATGGCAAATCAAGGAAGTTACTCAGTCCAAGTTTAGTAAAGTGGTGAGCTCATTGGGATTATTTACAGCAGCAGGATGGCCCTGAAACAGCTAAAAAGAGCATCCCAGCAAAGGTGATGACTCACAAGAGCCACATCACCGAAACTCCTAAAACTCCCTGTCTGATTTGCAACCTGCTTCACTGGCCAGAGTCTCTCTCCCCAGTAGCCCTTAAGGCTTCTAAACCTTTGGGAGGAGCCTTGTGAATCTTGTTTCAAAATCATTCTGAGACTGGTGGCTTATTTGCATGCCAAGTTTTGTAAGTTGTATTTATATGCCAAGTCTTAATAATTTCAGGATGGAATATTTCAGACAAGGAAATTACCGTACAATACTACCTTCCTTAACTGGAGAGAAATCTCAATGGTTAAAAGCATGTATTGCTCTTCCAGAGGACCTTCGTTTGATTCCTAACACCCCACCTGGCAACTCTCAACCACCTGTAACTCAGGCCCAGGAAGACTGGAAACTTCTAGCCTTTGCAGGTACCAGCACTCTCTGAGCACCTGTACTCCTGTGCAATTTACCCTCTTCCTCATATACATACATACATAACTTTAAAATAATAAAAGTAAATTTAAATTTTTAGGAGTCTGGAGAGATGCTTTCACAGTGAAAACCACAAGTTGCTTTTGCAGAGGATAGCTATGGACTTGGTCCCCAGCACTGACATAATGGATATTACTCCTGTTCTTCTAAGGGATTCCAACCCTTTCTTTTGGCCTCTTCAGGCACTACATGAACACCGTCCACAGACATATACACAGGAAAAACACCAATACACATGCAATAAAATAAACAATTATTTTTTAAATTCTTAAAAATGTAAGAGGATACGGTTACAGTAGTAATTACACGACTCTGCATTCAAGAATATTTGTAAAGCATTTAGGATAACCAACAGACTTCCAAATGTAAGGAGACCTTATTGGCGTTGGTCTCCTTGCCCCTAGCATTGATCTGCATACAATAGGTGCTCAGTAAGGTATCTAAGTAAATCTTTGTAAAAAGTGGTCCCTGGCAGCAGTTAACAAGCAAGCCATAAAAGGCAGGTATAAATCTCACTCCCCTAAGCCTGCTCTACATAAAATTCACAATAGGCACCATTTGTTGTTAAATTCAAGCTATGTGAAATGTTTCTAGATCATGCTAACATATTCGGATGCATGCTCACCTCAAGTAATGTATTCTCTCAGGAATGAGTCCCCAGATCTGCCCCAGCAGCTGACTTTTATCAACAATTAGGAAAAGAAGCATTTGTTTGATTACTCACCCAATTTCTGAACAAATGACTCCTCAGCCAACCATTGCAAACACCTCCCGCCCCCACCACCACTAGCATTTCCAAGATGAGGCTTCTCATTCGGAGCATGCTAGGAATGTAATCAAGGCCCTCTGTGGATATAAGTTAATTATCTCCTCAGGCTATGAACAAACACATGGGCTTGGTTTCTGACCATGTTGCCTAATGAGAGGGCACCCCAAAGGAGCTGAGGAGCTTGTCAGCTCTCACCCCAAGGCCCTTTATGGCATCTGGGACTCCTAGTTCAAAATGATCCTGGCCTCTCTGCCCCAGGCTTCTCGTTGCCCTTGGCAGGTACACATTGAAGGAAGTTCCTTCATCCTCCTCCTGCCCAGCCTCTGCCAGTGTCTCTGGGGTGGGGTTCCATAGGGGCTCACCTGCTGACTCCTGCAGCCCAGCACACTGCTCAGCGTGATGCCACTCTGGAAGGTTGATCTTGCTCTCTGAGCCTCCCAGGATAGATAAGGGAAAGAAATCAGCTTTTCTGTCCTCCCTCACCATGCTGCCAGGGACAGCAGGACCCAAAGACTCAAACAGAAATCACCTGCCTATCTCCGTGTTTTAAACTTCAGCTTTAATCCAGCTCAGAGTGGGATTAGCTGCCTCAGAGGCTGCTAATTGCCAGATGGCCGCTGATAGCTGGCGGAGGAAGCCTGTATGTCAGAGCTTGTCAAGCAGCTTTAAAGTCACAATGGAAGGGATCTTAGGAGGCAGGCCCAGCTTTCATGGCTTCAGTATAACAGCGGAGAAACTGAGGCCCAGCGGGTACAAGGGTTTGCTCTCAGTGTTTGTAGTGAGTTAACAGTAGGTGCCTGGGACACTTGGCAGGTTGTATTAGAGTTAAGAAGAGAGTGCTAAGAGAAAGAAAACCTAATTTGTTGAAAACTCCCTTTACTTCATACCAAGTATTAGCTACTTTCATGTTTAATACCTGAGTTCTGGTCCACGATCTGACTACACATGTTATCTTGGTTTTAATGTGTTGGGTACAGATTGCGCCAAGCATGTCAGATAATCTCCAAAGGAGTGGCCCTTATTCTTTTTCAAATAGATTTATCTTTATGTTACGTTTATGAGTGCTTGCCTGTACATATGAATACAAATCATGTGTGTGCCTGAAGAGAAGATTGGATCCCTTGGAACTAGTCTTAGACTGGTATGAGCTGCAGTGTGGGTGCCGGGAACCAAGTCCAGGTCTTCTGCAGAAGTAGTGCTACAAAACACTGACCACTGCCCAGATCCAGTTATCACACAGGAATCTTTGCACAAGAATCCCTTGCAGGATGGGTTCAGATGCAAATTTGCTGGCATAAAGGTGTCCTTATTTGGTTTATCTTTTTGTCTTCTACTGTGAAATATCGATATGACTTTATATATGTGATGTTACAGACCCTCATCACCCACCCTCATCAAGATCGGTAATCATACAGGATGGCCACCATTTCTTAGCAACTTGAATGGTCTGAATTCTGAAATATAATTATTTTTTGATGGTTTCAGAAAAGACTTCATGGAATCATAAAACCTGTTACAGAACCCAGGAAAAAAAATGAGAAGTTTGGCTACTACTTTAAGATATTAACAGACATTGGACAAAATCATCACAAATCAATTTATCTCAAAAAATGAAAAGAAGTCTGATTTCATTTGATTATGAAAGCAAACTTTGCTGAATTATATTCACCTTTCAAAAAAAAAAAAGTAAATAAAGTCCGTGTTGTGGAGTGTATTGTGAATCTCCAAATTCATATGCTGAAATCCTAACTCCTAGGAGCTCAGAATGTGGCTGTTTGTAAACAATGGGGTCTTCAGAAAGTTTATTCAGTTAAAGCAAAGGCCTTAAGGTAAAGGCCTTTAGTGCTCATCCAATAATATTTTCCTTTATAATAATCAGTGGAAATCTTCACACAGACAAAAGGCAAAGGCCATGTGAGGACATCCTGAGAAGGCAGAGGTTGTCTACAAGCCAAGAAGAAAGGCTTCAAAAGAAACCAACTCAGCCAGCACCTTGACCTCAGACTTCCAGGCTCCACACCTGGAAAAACAAACATTTCTGTTATTTAGCCAACCAGTCTGTGGGGCTTTTGTTCTGTTTGTTCTAACAACCCTGACAAACTAATGGAGGGGGACCTTCACTATTCAAATTTAAATAGGTAGGTGTTGGTACCCATTCCACCTTCATAAAAACACCCCCTTTCTTCCCTCTTGGCACCACTTTCAAGAACACTCAAAAGAATCCCAAGGACATTTTGTGTGTACAAATGGTTCAGGTTAGTAGTGTAATAAAAAGAAAGAAAATCTGAGCAGCCCATCACAGGGCCAAGAGTACGGCTGCTGTTATTTTTGAGCTACACACGCCTTGACTTCCTTCTCTGAAAGCGTGTGACTATGTTGGGGAATTAGCTCAGTGGTAATGCACTTGCAAAGCAAGCACAAGCAAGGCCTTTGGTTCAGTACCCAGTACCAGAAAAAGAAGAGAAGGAGAGAGGGGGAATGGAGGGGGAGAGGGAGGGAGGGAGGGAAGGAAGGCAGACAGTCTACTGGTGGCACATGCCTATAATCCCAGTGCCTAAAAGGTAGAAGTGAAGGCTTAGGAGTTTAAGGCAATGCTTGGCTACATAGAAAATATAAGGAAAGTGTTGGTTATCTACAACTCAAAGATGATGGGGGCAGTGCATATGACTCAACAATCAGTTTTATTCTTATCCTTGGTACAGACATCAGCACCTGGTGACTTAGGAATGCTGGAGCTGGAATCTAGTTTCTTCAGTTCTTTGTATACCTTGGATATTAGCCCTCTATCAGATGTAAGGTTGGTGAAGATCTTTTCCCAATCTGTTGGTTCCCGCTTTGTCCTGTTGACCTTATCCTTTGCTTTACAGAAGCTTTGCAGTTTTATGAGATCCCATTTGTCAATTCTTGATCTTAGAGCATACGCCACTGGTGTTCTGTTCAGGAACTTTTCCCCTGTGCCCATGTGATCAAGGCTTTTCCCTATTTTCTCTTCTATTAGTTGTAGCTGGTTTTATTCCAGACCATCAAATAACCCTATTAAAAAATGGGGTAGAGAGTTGAACAAAGAACTCTCAACTGAGGAAACTCGAATGATTGAGAAACATCTAAAGAAGTGTTCAGCATCCCTAGTCATCAGGGAAATGCAAATGAAAACAACACTGAGATTCCACCTCACACCAGTCAGATTGGCTAAGATCCAAAACACAGGTGACAGCAGATGTTGGCGAGGATGTGGAGAAAGAGGAACACTCCTCCATTGTTGGTGGGATTGCAAGCTGGTACAACCACTATGGAAAGCAGTCTGGCGATACCTCAGAAAATTGAACATAGTGTTACCTGAGGACCCAGCTATACCCCTCCTGGGTATATACCCAGAAGATATTTCAACATGCAACAGGGCCACATGCTCCACTATGTTTATAGCGGCCTTATTTATAATAGCCAGAAGCTGGAAAGAACCCAGATGTCCTTCAACAGAAGAATGGATACAGAAAATGTGGTACATTTACACAATGGAGTACTACTCAGCTATTAAAAATAATGAGCTCATGAAATTCTTAGGCAAATGGATGGAGCTAGAAAATATCATCCTGAGTGAGATGACCCAATCACAAAAGAACACACACGGTATGCACTCACTGATAAGCGGATATTAGCCCCAAAACACACAATACCTAAGACGCAACGCATAAACCTCATGAAACTCAAGAAGAAGGAGGAAGACCAAAGTGAGGGTGCTTTTGTCCTTTTTAGAATGAGTATCAAAAGATTCAACCAGAGCTCCCAGAATCTAAACCTCCAGCCTGAGAACAGACAGGGGCAAGCTGTCCTCTGAGAGGCTCTAACCAGCAGCTGACTCAGACAGATACAGACATCCAGAGCCAAACAGTGGATGGAGCTTGAAGACTCTTATAGAAGAATAGGCAGAAGGATTGTGGGCCCTAAGGAGATAGGAACTGCACAGGAAGATCAACAGAGTAAACCAACCTGAACCCTTGGAGCTCTCAGAGACTGAATCACCAACCGTGGAGCATACCTAGTCTACACAGATCTAGCTCCATGGCCTGGACCTAGGCCTCCCTGCACATATGTTGTAAATGTGCAGCTTGGTTTTCATGTAGGTCTCAAACATCTGGAGTGGGGGCTATCCCAAAACATGCAGCCTATATATGGAGTATGGTCTTCTAGCTGGGTGCCTCATCTGGCCTCAATGGGAGAGGAAGCACCTAGCCTCTCAGAGACTTAAAGTGGCAGGGTGGGGGATACAGGAGGAGGGGGTACTCAGAAAACAAGAGATGGGGAAGGATTGTGGGAGGGGGTGACTGGGACGGGTTATAAAGTGAATAAGCAAAAAAAATTAAATTAAAAAAGGGAAAAAAAAAAAGGGATGCTGGAGCATAGTGACAGATGCTGGTATGCTTAAAGCTGCACCCATCGTAATGGTCCTCTGTCAGTTCTTATGATCCATCCTTCAGTGTCTGAGCCCTCAAAGCTGCTGTTTGCTTGTTCTGCCCTTTCTTGTGTACCTATCCTTCTTTCTTAAGGTACTTGAATAGGAAAAAGTGAGTGAACTCAGGAAGTTCCATCTCAAAGCACATGCACTGACCTGACACTTTGCCCTAAGTGTCTTGAGTCTCAGAAGTAAAGGTCCTTTTCTTATCCAGCCCATACCTGTCTATTCTTGTTTAGCAGCTGCCTTCTTATGCCCATGAGGAAATCTGACCTTGTGATACTCAAATAAAATAACAGCAAGTTGAATCATGCTAAGAAAAAAAAAGATACATCAAAAATATGGAGAATTCAGTGTCAACAGAAAACCTTGCATCATATAAAAAAGTCAAAGGAGATGGTGTACTGGTTCTAAAAAAAACTAAGAAAGGAATCAAATCATCTTTAACCACAAGTAATAAAATGGAATGGTTCTTACTGTTTGGGGAGCGATATTTAAATGAATCAATCAATAAATGATTAGAAATGACATTTTAAAAATATTTAGAAATTTTGCCTGTTGGCATAAGTCAGCTAGAAAAACAAATGCCATTTGACTGATTCAAAAAGTTAAGATTAAGTAGCACATTCGGACACAATGAAAGATACTTGCATACATAGTTTCAACAGGATTGCGTAGCCTTTTTGTCCACAACTTGGAAAAGGATCTGCATGTTCTGGCAGTGGACCGATCAGTGTGCTGGTATATCTTTCATTCACGAATGTATTCATCAAACCACCTGTTTTCAGCGGCTATTGTTCTGACACCCAGCTTCAGTGACCATCTTCTGCAAGTGACATGCAACCTGGATTAAAACACCAAACTGCTCATTGCTCAGTGTTGAAACAGTGTGGATGAAGAGACTGTAGCTCTGTCTTTCCTCCAGAGACCACAATCTTCTCTTGAAATCAAGCATGCTGTCCGACAACCATGGGATGGCTTCTAGGAGCTTCCCTTGGTTGTGCCACCATGGCCCACATGAGGAATATAGCAAGGGTTGGGTTTAGGCTTCCTGCAGACTTTACTACTAAGTACAATGGATCATGTGGCTTATTGTGTCAACTGTCTCTCCTTTTCACTTGCCTCCATAAAGAAGTTTAGTCTCTGGACTCAATACCAGAATACCTGTGATTCTTTTAAGCAACTAGTCTGCTTCTACTGCCATGGGATGGCAATGCAATTTGTACAGTTGGCTCTTTTCTATCATCATTGCCTGCTACACAACTTGGGAGTGAATATGGAGTGCTTTTTGTCTATTATCATATCACTGACAGCACATAAGTAGAACAAACACCCAGTTTCTGGCAGCCTCCTTCCTCATCCTTAGGCACCTTTCACCCAGCCTCCTAACTTCCCGAACACTACATGGTACAGCATTATCTACCCATCATTGTATCCACTGGATTTGTGCTCTGTCTTTTCCCCTAGTCTCTTAACATTTTTATGTTGAGTTTAATTCTTCTCCAGATGACATCTCTCTTGGTGGTCCTGTCTCACTTGTTCTAAGGCACAGACCGTCTCCTGCATCCTTGACTGGTTCCTCGAAGATATGGCACTGCCTTTCATCACACACATTTGAAAAGTCAATGCTTGAGACTTCCAGGTTTGACAAATAATGCAGACAGTCAGGGATTTTTTTTGAACCCAAGGTTCATCCAAAGCATCTCATGAGACTTGTACAGGTGTGAAAATATTGGCTCTGTAATGAAGCTTGGGTGCAAACTGAAGGCAGCTTAATGTAGGAGTCTGTCGATGGCTCCTCGGAATCTCTGATGATACTGGTTTAACAGAATGTGACAGAGAGGCAGAGGGACATGGGTCTGCAACAGAAGTACACGTCTTTCTTCTTGTGTGTGGAACAAATATAACCCTCTGGACCCAGCATCTCAGCCACTTGATTGTCTGTTACACTGGCCTGATAAGTACAGCTTCCTTATCTCCAAGATAAAAGAATCTCTATAGGTGTTCAGACAAGAATGAAGGTCAGAAAATGAGCAGGGAGATACTTTGCAAAGGTCTTTTCTGGTGTCTTTCCCTTGCTAGCATGAGATCTGAAAATGTGAGATCCGTTTAAGGGCCCAGGAAATACTTGGCCTTGGGGAATTGCAAGGTGGAGATCCACACAAATATGAGGTATATCATGACCTAATACAAAAGGCAATGGCAGGGTGAGAGATTTGGGACGATGAGACATGGGGCAACACCTTTTAATCTTCGGGGTAGAACTGCCAGGTAAAGATCTATCAGTTTTCATTTAGGTCTAGAATTCAGAGCAGATGGTCTGACACAGATTGAAATGGTAAGAAATTTTGATGCTCTGGTAAAATCATGTAGGTCTTCTTTGGAAAAGCAAACATGGACTCCTTCCCCAGGTACAGAGGAACAGAAATTCCCACTTGCCATGGTGTATCTCTTTCTACTACTCCACAGCAGATTTCCCAAATGTAGAGACTTTAACATCATAATTATTAACTCAATGAGGGTCAGGGATCTGAGCATGCAGCTTGGAGTGGGGTTGGGATTCTGTTAGGTACGGCATTTGATCAAGGTATATTATCTTCTGAAAGCCAGACTAGAGAAGGATCTGTTTCCAAGCTCATTCACGATGTTTGAAGAATCACTTCCTTATGGTTGAGACCTCAGCTTCTCATTGCCTAACAGTTTGAAGACTAACAGTTTGAAGACTAACAGTTTGAAGATGCTCTAAGTAACTAAAAGCCCATCTTGTGTTTCCCAATATGACCATTTACTCTATCAAAAACAACAAAGAAACCAGCTGTGAATCTGCTAGCCATGTGGAATCTTACATATTGTAACATAATCATGGGAGTGGAATTTCATTTCTTGACTATATTCTCTTGTTGAGAATCAAGCCACAGGTCCTTTACATACTCTGGGTACATGAACTGGGGACTAAGAAGGTCATCTTAGAGTCTGTCTACCACTGCTTCCATGGATGTGAAAGATAAGGAAATATAACCAGAAAGCCATCCTTGAGAAGCAAGCACAGCAATGAGGACAAAGCACACACTGGACTCATGGCCTGGAGGGCACATCTAATGAGAGATACAGAAGACGGGGAACTGGGAAGTGTGAAGGGGAAAGTACAACTGCCAACTGCACACTGCAATCATATTGCCAGTGCTGCTGCTCCTTGCTAAACAAACTCATTAGTATAATTCCATTGTGTTTGTCTTTATTGGCTATGTCAGAAGGGCTGAGGATGGCAGGGGGCAAACAAGCTAATCTGACAGTAATCCTCAAAATGTTTTTCTTCTGCGGTATTCTTGGGAGATTTGGTTGGCATAGAGAGCAGAGTGCTGAATGGTCACAGCGATCATCCTAAGAGTATTTCAGCTGACTGATGTCTCCCATTTTCCTACCCAGAAGACTAGATTTAATAACATGCTATAAAGAGAAGAGCCCTGCAAACCTTTGTGATGCAATCGTCAGAAGCTTACATGAAACATCAACTTCGTGGTAGATTTTTAAAACTATGAGATACCCAAATTTTTTTGTTTTGTTTTTTTTGCTTTTAACAAAATGATATCTGATAATTAAGGATAGTAGGCTGAGCACTCAGCCGTTCCTACTACAGCCTTCCAACCTCTCCTCCTGGTCTTTTGTACGAAATTGCTGGTGGAACCTCCGAGGGTTTCATGGCTAGGGAACTATGCAGAAGGCTCACTGTTTTGCAAGTCCATGATACAGCTATCTACTTGTTGATATAGCATGGTATCCAGGGACACTGATCAGGCACAAAATTGGGTCCAAGGTCTTTTTCTCCTGAACTCTCTGAGCCAATCTCCCTTCTAAAACAACAAAGAGGGAATATCCTGTTTATCAATGTCCTAGTCAGCAAGGCTGAAAATACTATTGCCTGTAACCAAAGCCAGGTTGCTTGAGCAACTATTTCTGCAAAGCCAGATTTATAATGTGGCTAATGATGAGAGAGGTCTCTTGCCTTATCAGATGTCACCAGAGGACATACCAAGTCCTTGTGTTGAGAGAAGCAGGCATGTAGGTAAACAGAACTCTTTCAAAAAGACAGATTTCCCTGTTACCGCCCAAAGCACATAGAGGATACAGGAAAGTACACACGGGCAGTAATAGGAGAAGTGGTACAGGAAAGGTAGACTCAAGACGTTTCAGTTGAGGATTTGAAGAGAGTCTTTGATATGCATATCTCTTTGGGTTCTGAATGCAGGTGTATTTGGAGAAACAGGATACTGCACTCTACAGAAGAAAGCACGGCTGGGCAATGATATGGCTCAACAGGGAAAGGCACTGGCTGCCAAGTCAGACAACCTGAGTCCAATTCCTGGAACTCACAGGGCAGAAGAGAACCAATTCCTGCAAGTCATCTCCTGATTCATGTCCTTCACATGCATGTGAGGCACCCTTCCTTACACACACACACACACACACACACACACACACACACACACCATCAGTAAATTCAAAACAAAAAAGGAGAAGAAAGAAAACCAGAGCACAATTTTCCTAATATGCTGGCTTCTGCATCTATTCATTATCTACCATCCACAAGCCACTCCCAGAACCCTTCATTGCTTATGAAGGACAATGCAAAAGGTACTTAATCTCACAGGGTTTATAGCAATAGGAGCACACTTGGGCCAGTACACCCAGAATTGCAAAGCAGAAACCTTGGCCAGTCGTGGCCATTTAAACACTGTCCATGCATGGAAACGAAGGCCTGTGATGGGAAGGGACTTGGTTCAGTTTTCTCTACCAGGGAGCATCCGTGCCTGGTACTGTTCTTTATCTACACCTTTCAGGGGCAGGGACTCTGCAGCAGCAGCAGCTGGGGCTGAGGATCTCACAGTTGTGCTGGGGTGTGAAGAGTGAGAAACAGCAGTATCCACAAGATGTCTGAGACATGAATTTCTTGCTGAGACCTGGACAAGAGCCCCCCAGACCTGGGCAGTGACTGCACACATTTGATTTTCAAACACTTGCTATTACCAGGGTCTAGCCACTAAGATTCCAGACTCCAGCCATGTGTTCCAAGGCAGCAAGATGGCTCAAAACCAGGGAAGATGAAGTCAGCTTCTACTGTATAGATAGATAGGTCTGTGTCTGTGCATTGGTGAGGCCTCCATCTCTCTGTGTATCAAAAAGCTTCATAGACATATTTGTTTACTCCATGTGCTGTTATGCAGTTTGCATAATATTGAATCTGGAAAGGACATTGCATCCTCTGACAGGAGTTTTCCCAGCTGAAAAAAAAAAAAAGGAAAAGAAAAAGAAAAGGAATAAACCAGCTTTACATTTTGGAATAAAAATAAAGACGCCAACACCATGTGCCAGGCTTTTGCGGGGTTCTGAAGGCCATGTTTGTGGTCAGGGCATGCTACCAGATCCAAAGTATTGTTGGATGAATTTCTCGTAAACACAGTTGGCAGCTTCAGGGATGGCTCTTTTGGTAAAAAGGATATGCTGGAATGAAATTTGGGACTCCATCCAAGACACATTTCTTTCTATAAAACAGCAAATATGCATGTGTCAGAATACAAGGAACCAAGCCTCGCCAGGAGCCCTGGCATCCTTCTCCCAGGTATCCTGGGAGAATGAAGGGACAAAGAGGGAGCTATGCTTTGACCCAAGATGCTGACTAGGGACCTGAGGAAGTGTCAGTTCCCTGTGTCCCCAGCCAGGCTTTTCAATCATCTGCTTCTGCCCAGCTTGCTTAGTCTCAGTTTGATAGAACACTGAGCTCAAACACAGGGTACAAGAAGCCCCCCAGCCCAAATATGTCACAGCAAACACACAAGAGCGAAAAACCTGGCTGAGTGGAAAGAAGCCCAGCAGGGACATCCTTTCCATGGTTCTGATAGTCTTTTATCTGTATACCCTGGGAAGCTATTCAGGCCCCACATTTCTGCATGTGATATCATCCCCTGGACTATTCCTACACAGACAGTGGTCCTTTAAGTAGCAGAAACTATACCACCCAGGAATTAGTTAGAATTCCAGAATCTCAAGCCCCACCCGGATATGCTCAGGAAGAACTCACATTTAGCAGCTGCTCAGATGACCGACCTGCACACTAAAGTTTAGGAGGCACTGTTCCTGGGAACTGCTTCCTTAGCGCTCCATCCTGATTGGATGCAGCAATGGGCCTGCTTCAAGATCCTGAGATAAAGGAGAATCAACCAACAGGCAGAGAAGCCAGATGTAATAAAGCCCCAGCTTTACATAGTTCCTTCCATTTACAGCCCTAAGTTTGGAAGAAAGGCACTTAGGACTACAGACAGCAAAGCCCAGTGACTAGTTATCCTAGCTAACTCAGTCTGTGTGCATGCTCTGGTCCAACCAGAGCAACCTGCTTCCTTTCTTTTCAGAATTCAGAGGTCAAACCTAGAGTGGTATACATACTGGGCAAGCACAGTACCGTAGAATGACAACCCCAGGCCTCTTTCTTCACTTTGGCATCTCAGAAGAGGAAAAGCTGTACAGCAAAAGAACTAAAGAAATGTAAGACTACGTCTCAAAGTTCAAGTAAGAATGAGAACTCAGCCCTGGGGTTCTGCCTTCTGCATTTCAAGCCACAGTTTGACTTCATCTCTTTTAACAACAAAAGACCTGAGTCTTGAGCAACTGCAGTGGGATCTAAAAGGGTGGCTGGACGTGCTCTCTCCTCCTTGGGTGAGGCATCAGCTGTCCCAGCCATGTGCGAGCACTGGCCCAGGGTCAGACTCTGCCCATCTCATCACTTGATTTTTCTTGCTGTCCTTGTTCTCATCTGTTCACTATAATCTGGAGAATTTATGAGCTCATTGCTGGGCAGACCCCCAAGCTCTACAGATGACTCAGCGAGAAACTTCCATCAGAAGCAAAGAATGTCTGCAAGGTTCACAAACCCCCAAGGCTTTCTTGGAGCTTGATCTAATGAAAACATCACCATGGTGAGGGACAGCTGGGTGGGTACCATTCCCTCTAGGATTCTTTTCTTGGTTCTTTTCTTTTCAGAATTCAGAGGTCAAACCTAGAGTCTTATACAAACAAGTACTATATCATAGAAAGACCAGAGAAACCCCCAGCACTCTTTTTTTCACTTTGGCCTCCATACCAAGGGCAAACCATCTTACTCCACACATCACAGGGAATGTTCTTTTTTAGCCAGTGTTCAGGAGCTTACGCCAGGAGATGGCCCTAGGGACATAATAGAAAGAAGAAAAAGAAGCAGAAGAAGGAGAAGAAGAAGAAGGAGGAGGAGGAGGAAGAGGAGGAGGAGGAGAGAAGAAGAAGATAAAAACCTGCTTTAAGAATTTGCATGAGAAGGATGAGGTGTGAGATTCATGGAGGGGAGACTGGGAAGAGGGATAACATTTGAAATGTAAACAAATAAAATGATAAATACATAAATAAATACATAAATAAATAAATAAATAAATAAATAAATAAATAAAGAATTTAAATGGATTGTAGAATTGAAGTGTCGACCGACCCCAGGATCATGTGCTATTCCTAGACAGTAATGCCCAGTAATGACAGAAGGAGTCACTGGATCATAGGATCCCTCTCTTTTTTAATTTTTGGAAGAACTTCCAAGTTGAGTTCCACAGTGGTTATACCAATTTATATTCTCACACGGCACTGTGCCTCTACTCTGCCCCACTTTACCGATGTTTATTTTGTGTTGATTCATTAGACTCATATTCACCCCTCCTACTCCCTCTATACACCTCTACAACATTCTCCCTTCTAATTTCACATACTTTGTTGTTGCTATTGCCGTTGTTGGTCTGTAGCACATTAAGTTCAATTAATGATGCCCATTTGTGCAATGGTGTGAACCCAGTCACTGGAGCATGAGAACTCTATCAGTGGGAGCATACTCACCAAAAGAATGATCTGCCTCATCCCAGCAGCTATCATCTCTATCAACACTAACTCACCCCACCGTCAAGTCTCAGGAATGTTTTGGAATAAGAGCTGTTGAGACTTCAAGAGCCACAATAGGATGGAGTGCAGAGGGGCACTATCTCCTGGCCATTACATGGCTAAGGCACTCAAGAACTCACAGCAGCTGTGGTCACCTGCTCAAGTGCAGCCCAAGATCAAACCAGACGAAACGTCCATAGATGGGGACGGTGCTGTTCAAGTCCCACCCCTTATTGAGGAGCTATTGGCAGCTGGTAGCTTTGCTAAGTTGTAAATTGGGCTCTAGATTGAATATGATTGTTAACGCATTACCAGATATATTACTTGTAAATATTTTCTCCTGTCTTTAAATTTTTTCAGTGTATACACACACACACACACACACACACACACACACACACACACGAGAAACCATAAACTTGTAACAAGCTCACTTCTTTGGCTTGTTTGTTTTTATTGCCTGCACTAGCAGTTTCAAACCCAACACTTCACAACTGTGATGGTTTGTATGCTTGGCCCAGGGAGTGGCACTATTAGGAGATGTGGCCTTGTTAGGGTAGGTGTGTCATTGTGGGCATGGGCTAAAGACCCTCACCTGGCTGCCTGGAAGTCAATCTTTCTCTAGCAGCCTTACAGATGAAGATATGGAACTCTCAGCTCTTCCTATACCATGCCTGCCTGGATGCTGCCATGCTCCCACCTTGATGATAATGGACTGAACCTCTGAACCTGTAAGCCAGGTCCAAATATACGTTGTCATTTATAAGACTTGCCTTGGTCATGGTGTCTGTTCATAGCAGTAAAACCCTAACTAAGACAATAGTCAAGACAAATGTCAGGAACTTTTCTCCAGTGTTTTCTTCTAGCAATTTTACTGTTGTCTGTCTTACAAGTTTTAAATTTGTTTTTAATTGATTTGTGTGTGCTCTGTACTACAAGTACCCGATTTCCTTCTTCATCAGGTAGATTTTCATTTTTTCTCAATGCTGTTTACTAAAGATATTATATCCTCCCTATTTTGTATTCTTAGAACTTTGTCCACAAGTATGTTGACCTTGCTACATACAGCTTTTTAGGTTCTCTGTTCTGTTCTGTTCAACTGGGTCCACTTTTATGCCAATGCTATATCGTTTTAGTGAATAAGAAAATTAATCAAAGCAAACGTGATGCTTCCAGCTTGCTCCCTGGCATTTATACAGAAACAACCCAAGTATCTATCATGGATGAAAAGATCAAGAAAATGTGAAGTATATAAGCAATAGAATATTAGTCAGCATTAAAGAAGAAATTTTGCATTTGCAAAAACATGGATTAGACTAAAGGCTATCTATCATGATAAGTAAAATAAGCCAGACACAAAGAGGCATATATGTATTATCTGGCATATATGTTATAGGGGACAGAGGCCATCAGGGTCACTCTGTGCTTAGAAAACATGGCATGCCTATGGATACACCATGGGCTAAGATGGCTCATGCTGGACATCCCAGAGTAGGGATGGTGTGACAGAGGCAGCACAAAATGAAAGGTCTGGGGAACCCAAAGGTAAACAGTGATGTAATCTGCTACATAACTGTCCCTACCAGAATGCTGCTTTTGTATGATGTATAAATATAACCTCAATGTTGAAGGTAAGTGCCTTGGACTTTGCCAGCCAACCTGCCTATGTGTGTCTGCTTATAGGCCCATGTGCAGCCTATGTGTGGCTGCATGAGCCTGGGGGTGCCTGAGTGCCTGTTAACATCTGCTTGCCTGGTGGCCTCCTGTGCTAGGGAGTAAAGAATGTCTCTATTTATCATCCCTCTAATCAGCCCCATGACCCTCATCCATCCTGGCTTTGAAGCTTGGACCTCACATATGTGGTACATAAAATAGTTATATTCATAGACTCAGAAAAGGCAATGGTACTTACCAGAGTCTTAGAGGAAGAGAAATAGGGAAGTGATGACCACAAGAGTCCAGTTTCCATAACATGAGAACTACCAGGGAGTAAAGGACTGTAGGAGTAAAGGACTGTAGCTAATGATATTGTGTTGCATGTTTAATGTATTGAAGGTGGATGTTATGTTAGGTGTTCTTCTTTTTCATTAGCATGTGAAGGATGAAGATGCATTACAGCATTTTCAAATTTAAATTGTTTTGATCTTTTCTCCCTATTCCTAACCCATCCCTCAACACCCTGTATCCTTCCACCTCCAGTACATCCTTTTGGAATGTGTTTATCTCCACCCCTCCTCAAAGCCTCTTTTTCCCCTCTCATGTTCCCTACATTCTCTCTCTCTCTCTCTCTCTCTCTCTCTCTCTCTCTCTCTCTCTCTCCTCTCTCGTGTGTGTCATTAAAACCTAGGCTCTCCATATAAGAGCAGACAAACAGTGTCTGTTTTTCTGTGTCTAGGTTATCTCAGTTGATAATAATTTCCAGATGCACCCAATTACCTGCAAATTTCATAATTTCATTTTTCTTTGTGGCTGAAAAAGTCCACAGTGTGTATGTATCACACTTCATTATCCATTCATCTGTTGATGAGCATATGGGTTCATTCCATTTCATTGCTATTATAGCTAGAGCATCAATAAATATGAATGTGTTAGAGGCCCTTAATGAAAAATACTAATGATAATAATAACATAGAGATAGTATTGATGATGGATATATATTTTGCATATATAGTCAAGTCCTTATTTTATATATATATATATATATATATATATATATATATATGATGAAAAAATGGGGTTTTTGGTTTTTTGTGTTGTTCTTGTTGTTTGGGTTTTTTGTTTTGTGTGTGTGTGTTTGCATGTCAATTACACCTCAACTTTTAAAAAAAATAGGATTTGCCCAAGTTAATGGCTACATCTCTTTCAAACATTTTTCGAGGCAAAAATTCTTCCAGGGGAGTTCACTGTAGGAAGCAATGTGGGTCTTGAGTACTGTTGACCCCATGCAAAGAGGTAGAAGCAAAATATCTGTCGGAGAAGGATTCTCCCCCTGTCTGGGTACACCTGACTTATCTCCAGGAGGACAGAGGAGCTTTTTACCCAGGCAAGAGTTCCTGCAAGTGACAGAACTGTGTCACGAGTGTGTTAATCCTGCTTCGACCTTAGGTGGCTGTTAAAATACAAGGCTTGGCACCCACCCACCTCCCCTGAATCAGAGATATTTGCATTCCTAGGAGTTGTCAGGGAAAGTAACCTTGAGCTTGGTGCTGCTTAGACCCTTCAGTTCTTGGGTGAGAGGAATTGTATTCAGGAGTATTTCCCAAGGGAATGCTGTATTAGTTAAGATACTGCCGGCTGCTCTAACCAATAAATCCTGTATTTATAGTAGTCTGACAAAACACAAGTTGGCTTTTTCCTGTCTATCACAGCTCAGTGAAGGTTCTCTGGCTGGGTATACTTTGACTAGACCCCCAGGAGCCTAAGCAAGTAGCCTCCTGGGGCTCAGCCTTCCTCCCAATCCTCACAGCTTTCTTGTTTCCACCAACAGATGGGGGAAAGGATCACAGAAGGAACATATTAACTCTCAAATGTATGTGCCCAGATTAAGGGCCAGGTCTACAGCTGCCTTCAATAACAACCAGAGGAAAAAACCTCACGTTAAGTACAAGGAGCAAAGAAGCAGGCCCACAATAACCCATGACAGCCCCTTCATGGGAAATACATTCTTCTAAATCTTGTCACTTGTCCTGATTAAGCTACCTCATTTAAGTATCTGGAGAGCATTGGCTGTAAAGCAGTTGAAATAGCTGTGGAATACAGAGGAGGTACACCTTCAGTCTAAACAGGGAAACTGTGATTCACATAATTGACTCGCTTCCCTTGCCTCAGCTGCTAGGAAGCTCAGACCCAGAACAATCCAGCCCATTTCTAGAGAATCTGTGAGCACCCAATGTACACATTTCAAACTAAACACATATATTTGCCTTCCCTTGCTCTTCCTCTGCCTTACATTTTGAGGTTGCTATGATTTGGGCTGTCTCTGCCAACTACACCCATTCCATCAGAGGAACCAAATGGAATACAAACAAATAACAACAGAACAATAAACCAGAATCAACCAAAGACAGGGGTAAAAATGATACAGCTACTGAGACAGCAGGTTCGTAACAATTCACTTCTAGCTAAGAACTTGGCCATATGGTTGTGGCTACTCTTGATAGTGGGGCTTAATGCATCATACTCCTTCCCATGCACAGAGCATCTGCTGTACACACAGACAGGTGGAAGATTTTGAGAAGACATAATACTATCGCTCAGAATATCCATGAGCCACACGAACAGCCTTCTCCAACTTCTCAAAGCGGGGATTGGCGATCAACAGATTGCAATGTCTGCATAGTAGTTCTGATGTCAGTGCTGTGCTTCCAAGTCCATTTGTTCCACTGTGCATCACAGCCATGGCTTTGCTACCCAGAAAACACTGTTCCTGAAGGTCCAACTTCAAGTGCGTTGAGTCCCGTGAGTAGCTTAGGGAGCCCACTAAAGCAAAGCAAATTTTAGGACAGCATTGCTCACCACCCGTAGCTGTTAAACTCCTGTCAAAGTCTTTGGGCTGCAAGTGCAAAACACATAGCATGTTTTAAAATGTCACACTAATAATTTCTAACATTGATTACATGCCAAAATGATAATATTCTTCATGTGTTAGATTAAGCAAAATACATCAATAAGATTAATAACTCTGCTTACTATTAAATGGTTCTAACGTAACTACTAGACAATTTAAAAGACTTCCCTGCACTTGCTGATTGTACTTTATGTTTTATTTGTGTTGGGCTGTGTGGCTGTAGATCCTGACTGCCTCCTGGGTTTGTGTTGTATGGCTTTTCCTAGAAAACCATACACACAACAGCTCAGATAAGATGCTGACAACAAACCAAAATATGACTCTACTGCAATCCAGCTTAATGAACTATGGGTTTCCTGGAATTACCTAACACAAGCATGGGCAAGTGATTAAAGGCACATGAGCCACAGAAAGGCAGCCACATCACCAGAATCCAACCCCAGAGTAGGTGATGACTCTAGGTGTATCCTTAGAGCCCGGTGACCATTGTTAACATCCAGTTCTGTCAATGGTCTCCTGCCTAAGCAAGTGTTGCCATGGGTAAAGTCTTCGCAGGAGGCCTTGTGAACTTTGTATCACTCATCACTTCATGGACCTTGTTAAGTTCCATTTAGTTCCTTTCCTCCAGGCCAGAGTGCTTCAGTTTGGAGGAAAGAGCTAAGTGACAGTTCAAATCTTGCTTCTGCTACTTGATACATCAACCATATTCTCTTACTTCTCTGGGTCTCCTCATTTCTTTTTTTTTTTTTTTAATTATAATAGTCATAGCATGATTAACGACTTAAAGCAAATAGGACACTGTGCTGTACATCAAAGCAAATAGAACAATCCTCCTGTGCTGCACACAGGCTGACAAGAACATGAACGATGAGAGGTTGGGATCAAGATCATTATTCCAAGAACCTGAGGCACTGGTCAACCATGCCTTCTCCTGTTACTCCTGACCAGGTATCACTTAGAGCCAGTCTCATCTCGGGGACTGTATTCCTTTTGTTCTAGAAGAGGAATAGTAACTCAGGCTGTGTTACAGCTTTATAAAAACGCTAAAAAACAACACAACCTGTGAACATGCTTTAACAAAGGGTTTCAACATTGTTAAGGTGTGAAAGATAAACCTCCAGGTATCCCATAGATTCAGAGGCTGTCTATAATCAGCACTTGAGAAAGCCTCACAGGACCTGCTTTCTCACTTCAGCCCATGAGATGCTGCAACCCCCTCTTCCTACATGTACGCCCTCCTCACCAATTAAACCAAAGTTCTCAAGAGCATTTTTCACGTGGCAGTTTCTAAGGTCCAGCCTTGTAATCACCCAGTCACTTGTCCCTCCTTCCACTTTACACTGTTTGCCTTGATGGAGTGGCCTGTATTTGATGCACGGTGACAGTACCTTCCTGCGCTCCAACCATCAGTGTCCTCCACATGCTGTGAACGGAAGTGTCAATGAATGGGTTCTGAAGAAGGGGATCCAATGGCCCCAAATGCTTAATATGCTCTTTTGCATCTGAAGCCAAGAAAAGCACAAGGTGAATTCTTGCACACAGGAGGAAGGACAGGTGTAGCCATGAACTTTGCTACCCAGCCTCTTTGTTCCTAAAATAACGACTCCAAGACTTAATTATTTATGAATAAATGCCTAGGCCACAAGCTTTGGCTTGTTCCATGACTAGTTCATAACGTATATAACTTGTAATTTCTATCTAGTCATGTCTGCACACGGTTGACTACATCTCCTTACCTTCATATATCTGTCTCTGTCTCCTCTGAGACCAGGGTGAAATTTCCTGCCTCTCTCTCTTCCTACCAGAACTCCCATCCTTTTATTTCCTGCCTCAGCTAACAGGCCATCAGCTTTTCATAAGCAGATGATGCTTCTACACAGTGCATAAGAGATTTTCTCTGTGACAGGGCCACTCAGCACTGGTTGACCTGGAATCCCTCACCATGAAGCTTATGCTAAGTACTTAGTCATGGTCATGGCTCAGCGTCCCACAGGATCCCAGGGTCCATGCTGAGAGAGAGAAGTTAAGAGTCCCAGGCTCTGCTTATAGGCTTTAGGGCAGGATGGAGCAACTCAGCTCTTAGTCTCTACCGGAGAACCTAGATTTCAGTAATTCACCTATCTGGTGCAAGCTCTATTTCGATTTTAACAAAACATCTTAAGGAGAAATGTCATTTGAGGGATTTTTTTCTTCATTGAAATTAAGTCTTTACCTGGAGCAACTTCTCTTTCTCAAGCAGAGGTTCATTCACCCACTCTGGTCCACAGAAGACCAACTAAGAATGAGAAATGATTTCCTGGTCAGAGATGATTAGATATCAAAGGAAATAAATCAGTGAAAATTCAGCTACTGGATTATAGCTGTTCCTAAAACTAGAGTCCATTGTTTTAAAAACTCTGAGTAGACTATTTAGGTGGGCATGGCACCAGGCCGTGTCTCCAAGCCCTGAACACTGCTGATAACGCTGGATCCTGCTTCCTGCAGAGCACATGGAAGAACAGGCCTCAAGCCATGTTCTCAGGTGTATGTCTGAATCCGCGTATGAGCCAGGCCAAAATCACAAGTCTTCTAGATGAGCCCAGGGAAAGACCCGCCTCAGGGCTTATGAACTCAGATACAAGGCTGATGGTTTTTAATATTGGTAGCCAGGGTTTTTCCACCTCTTAACTAACAGAATGTCGGACCCCTGTTCCTGTTCCCTGCAACTGGACTGTGGTTATTTTGCTCTTGCCACAGCATGTGACCAACTTGTTTCTTAGGGTGGTCTCTCTTCACCAGGAAGCACAGCGCGGTGCATAACTATATATTCCTCTTCAGCCTGTAGTTATCATCCGCCCTTCTGCTCAGTACAGACCAAGAACCTAATACTTCTTTTCTCACATGGACCGTTCCTGTGCTTCTTACTTGGTTCCTGTCCCCCTCTTCCTCAACCAGTTTCTTAGAAACATAACTCTCTGTGACTCTGAGATAGTCATTTAGTCCCCAATGTGATAATCACTCCCTAAAGTTGGAGGAACCCAACTTCAGCACAGACTTTCCATAGGGGAAAATGTAGAAGTGACAAGGTCTCAGTCATAACCATAAAGAATTCATTTATCTGTTGGTAGAAACTCAGGCAAAGGTCCATGGATTGAGATCAACAAACTCAAATGAAGGCGTATCTTCATGTTCACTAACTTCTTCCTCAAGAGTAATGTTTCCTTCAACAATAATTTTTGCCATGAATCACTACACTTACATCATAGCTATGGCTTGGCAATAGCGGGAACCGGGTATGTTGAATATGTCATGATTGTTAAGGGTTTTTCAAAGTATTCCTCACTTTAAATATATGATAGCAATTAGACCTATAATCAGACAGCACATTTTAATCAGTTCATGTAAAAGCCTACATATGAGTGTACCATATATCTGATTTATTTTGATAACTGTACATTGGAAAAATAGCTTCCTTTTCAATCCTTTGTCTTTTGTGTATTTAAAATTAGAATTCTAAGAATAGACCTCCCATAGCATGCATCATATACCAAAAATGTCTATCATCAAAAAGGAGGGGTGGGAAAGAACTCACCACATCCCCGTGACTATGACCCCTGCTTATATCCTCCACGGAGATTCATGTAACAATATCAGCCACAGGATCTGCTGTGGGTTGAATATATCCCCCAAAAGTTCATGTGTTAAGAATTTGATCCCCACTTAATATGCTTATGGTATTTGGAAGAGGCATTTGGATTTTCTGGGCTCATGAAGATAAGGCCCTCCTGTGGGATTTAGTGGTCTATAAGGATGGAAGATGGACTGGGTTAACATGCTTGCTCTCTCTGCCTCACAATGTGATGCCTTCTTCCATGTGATGGAAAAAGCAACAAACCCCTCACCAAGTGCCAAGCAAATGCTAGCTACAATTAGGTTCTCACACTTGCCCACTCCCAGGGCTGTATGGACCCCATAAACTCCTTTCTTTATAAATTACCTAGTCTTGGGTATTTTGTTACAGCAACAGCAAAGAGACTAAGACAATGTCTTAAACAACAGCTGTCAACGCACGTGAAAAATGGAACTTTCCTAGTTCCTTGAAAGGAGAAAAATATGCACACTTACATTGAAAGCAGGAAGTGCAGAAAGTTTGTACACAGCACAGATGTGAGGTAGAAGAAGTGGAAATGGCTGAGATGCCATGAATATGGGTGTGATGCTAAGAGTGTGTCAAAGCCACTCACTCTCGAGCATGACAGAGTGGTCTCTGTCTTCCCTGTGCACAGACCTTCCTATGATGAGAGGCAGGGAGTCAGAGGAGTCCATCTGCAATGGCCTTTCTCTAGAGGGCAAAGTCATCTGAAAGAATTATCATCAGCCTCGAGGTCCCTACTGATTCTAGATTGATGAGAGCAGTCCTCTCATCCTCCCAGGGAGGAAAGAGGAAATTCTTTTGTGAACATAATTCCAAACTGGGTGAGAGATATTGTTAGCTCCTCAATTCCCTACCCCTCACACTAATTAAACAAGCACTTTGGGTTAATTAATTTGTAGGAAAGGACCATATTGCTGAGTGTACATTTTTATCCTGGGTCTCAGCTGCTCTAGTTCTCAACTTGAAATTACTTTACTACAACTTTTCTTCCCTTCTCTCACCTTCAATGTATGTTTTCGTTTTGTGGTTGAGGGGAAAAAAATGTTAAGGGAGAAAACAAAGAGAGGTTATTTGATCCTTTGAAGTGAGAAATCCTGCTCAAGGATTTTTCTGCATTTGATTCATTGGAGAGAAAGAAGCGATTGCACAAAAGGGTGATTGAGTGGACGCAGTTGGAAAGGGGAGAGCAAAGAAAGGCAACAGAAGGGGTGGTATTATACTCCACCACCAGAGGAAAGGCAACTGTGCCCCAATATCCCAGAGGATCTAGGACCTTTCAACTCCAGAGCCCCTCCCACTGCCAGGCCACACTCACCTGTGCAAAGCCCACTGAGCCACAGGTTCTTCCAACGTTGAACAGAAAAGCATTGTACTCAGTCAGAAATGCAGGTGCCGCCAACTCTCGCTGCCTCAGGCACTTTGATCAGAGGCATAAAAGCTAGGAACTAAGAAATCATTCTGAGTCCCAGCTGGGAGGGGGAGAGCTGATAAACCAGGGAAATATTCTTTGTAACATGAGCTTGTATTTCTTCCTTCATCTCCAGGCATAAAGAGGGGAGGCAGAATGTATGATCATCAATACTGGGTGATAAATGCTCAGAACTTCTGGGTCAGCTCAAGGGCTCACTCCCGTCTGTGAAAGGGAAGATGCCAAACGCTGAACATGACCATGTGCATGGGCTGATGACCCACAGACAGCTACTGATATTCTCCTTTGCAGATCCCTCTGGAAAAAGATCCAGGACATTGGGCGGGGCCAGGATGTCAGTGGTCTATGAGTCCAAGATAGTAACTGAGACCCATTTTGGTTCAATTTATAAAGGCAGAACTTAAAATGCAGTTATAATTATACTGTGTTAGGAATGTGGCAGTAGGAGGCTCTCTAGTACCAATAACTTCATCAGCATGGGTAGTTAGCTAGGTTTATAATACCAGGTATAAATCTCTTCTTATTGAGGAAGCCTTACGTCAATTAGACAATTGTTGGTTAACCCCAAGATTTAAGCGCCACTATTGTACCATTGCTGGGCTGGTCATTGATGAGATCATGAGCTTTACAGCTGGATAGGACTATTGGTTGCTTTTCTCCCTTGGCAGCTTGCACAGCCCCTTTATATATGATATTAATCTTATGATATATGAGTTAATCTTCAGAGAGGAGGCCTCCAAGAACATTCCAGCTCAATTCCTCCAAGTCTGGTGTCTAAAATGTATAAAGGTTTCAAGGGTCTTGCTTTCCGGTTCTGGCAGGCAACTAAGGAAAACAGCAATAGCCTATATTATTTGAGGAGTTTCTTGGACACCACTAACCAAGAACCTGAAATAGGGTTTCCATTATCTGAAACTGGAGTTTTTACTTGATAGTCTATGGCTCTTAGGGAGAAGAATTATCATCTCAAGTAGCATAACTTTATTTTAAACACACACACACACACACACACACACACACACGTGTGTGTGTGTGTATATATATGAATACATCTACAGAGCCAGAAGATCAGGAAAGCAGCCACAAGACAACGTCTTCTGTACAGGACTGAGAAGTTACAATTACTAAGTCTGACCAAAAGAGTCATCTAAACAAGGCTTGCATAATGACAGCACTGAATGACGTGTCAATGTGGATGGAGGAAATCTCACCCTTCCCTAGATAAAGAGCTACAGATAATTATTGGCTGCCTGACATAGGAGAATCGGTCTTCTAAGAACCTTTATGGTCTCTCCAATCCCCAATGGTCCGCCCTAAACACACACATGTATGCAAACAACACTAAGGGGACTCAAAAGGTTATAAACATATACATGCATGTGAGGACGCACGTGTGTGAGTGTGTGTATTGTGTGTGTGTGTGTGTAAATACGATTTTAAAAAGAAGAGGTCAATAATTTGAGAGAGGAGGTGGACATGGGAGGACCTGAAAGGGGAGACAAAGGAGTGGAGTACTTATGCATGAAATTTTAAAAATATAGAAAAGAGAAGTTTGGCACTTAGTACACGCCATTTGGGAACAAAGATCAAGAGGAGAGAGGGAGTTCACACACCTGGGAACTAATCATGACTAATTGATAAGTGCTGTGGTAACTATGTATACCAGGACAACATCATCAAGGAAGACTGTGAATGACCAATTAACTGTGATGTCCAGGAAGGCTGCATTGTAGAGGTTACAAGCTGAGTCTTGATGAATTAATACCAACTCCTGAGGAAACCATGCAGAGAGAATGATCTGGGAGAAAATTTACACAAGGACACAGAGTTATGATATGATAAGTTCTGTCTAGCAGAGAGAGTTGCCTATAAATGAATACTCTAAGTCCAGACCCTGGTGCTGGTCCTTGGTGACCTCTGAACCAGAAAGGAGCCATCATTTCCAGGTCACTTCCCAATATACAGGTACTGAAGTGACTTGTCCCCTTTTGCAGTGTTTCCCACAGTGGGCCATGAACTGGAAAGATTTATACTATGTTTCTCATTGCTTGGGATTGCTGAGGGGACCCTGTATGTGTGATTGTTTGAAACTTCAGAAAAGAAAGGCCACGCCTCATACAGAACAGAGACTCCATGGATATGGACAAAGGAGTTCAGTTTCCCTGACTTTAAAGATAACAGAGAACAGGGCTTTCAGGACCAGATCTATGGATAAAAAGATAACTATCTCCAAAAAGAAAATATAGGGAGCCACCCCCTTCCCAGAGGCCCCTGTCCAGGGCCCTTTGTGTGTGCTGAAGAAAGCCCAAGCATCTGATACAGATCTCAGCAGCACTGGCAGAGGCAGGACAGGATGAGCTAATAGATATTTTTCCAGCCTGCATGTCTATTATCCCCAAACAAAATGACATGAGCTTCCAAGCAACTCCTCTCTGCTTGTGTGCACTATAATTAAGCAAAAAGTACACACCCACTTCCATCCACCCAGAGAGGGTGGGAAAGCCCACAGCGGCACAGCACAGTCATTTGCAGGCTGCTGGTGCTTAAACCCACCTGCCACACAGTAGCCTCTGTGGCTTCTCGGTTAGCTCCTATCAACATCCCAGGAAACAGGCGAAGCATTGAATTAAAAGTGATGGCATACCAGGATTCTAGCACCAGTTCTGCCACCAGGTTGGAATCCTTTCTCACATCTACATCTGGATTCATCTAGTCTTAGGAACCTGGCTACCTCCACTGCTCAAAACCCTGGGCCTCCTTGATGCCCTAGCCATGACACTGGCACTAGAAGACCCCCATTCACTACCCAACCTGTGTCTCTTTTAAGGGGCTCCAGCATGGCATTTGGTATGACCTGGAATTAACCACAGCCCACTCCCTTCCCAGACATGGTTCTAGCCCAGATTTGAGCCTATGATTCCTGCAAGAGACATTAAGTATAGGGGTTAGGACGTCTTCCAAAAATCCAAATACAACAAACCAAAAGGCCCAGACACTGGATCCTCAAGTCTCTAGTGCCCACCTCCCAAAGTTGTCTTGGTGCTTTGTAGCTACTCAGGTATGACCCCAGGCTCCTTTGCTGCAGAGTAAACAAACTACAAACTACATGACCATATCTCCCTGCCAAGCTCCACTTCCAAGAACAGGTCCTGCACATCTGCAGTGACCTCAGCTGCCCCTGCTGGTTTTCCAAAATCTACCTCACTTTGGCTAGCCAAGTGCAAGCCAGACTCAGGGAAGGAGACTGTGGAAAGGGACTTGGCTGAGTACTTCAGCAGCATCAACGGTTTGAACATCTGAAGCATGTCTTCAGGCACCCAGTTCTCCTGTCCCCAACCCAGAAAGTCACATGCCGGTCCTGCCAAAGACCCAGAAAAATACCCTCAGCCCCAAACACAAAGTTCTGACATTCTTCCTTCCCCTTTGAAGTCATTCCTCTCTCGGCACTATAATCTCAGATGCTGGCCAAGCTGAGGATTGCAGCCACCTTCTCACCCCAGCACAACTCTCCTATGGTCACCAGAATGACATCTGTAAAGTGGCCTCTTGACAATGTCGTCTTCTGGCTTTAAAACCCACAAGAGCTCTCCATGTCCAGCAGAAAAAAATCCACTTACTGTTTCTCCACAGCCCCTCTCTCTTGCTGTTCTTGAATGCGCCTCGGGTCTCATTTCTTCTTTCCTGTCACATTCTCTTTCTGCCACCTGCAGAGGACTCCCCACCCCACCCCCTTGCTTTTGCCATCCCTGACTTGCATGTGATACCATTTTCTCAATGCTTAGCCAAGACTCACTTCCTGTTGTCCTGATCTCACCAGTCATAACTTTGCCTGGGTCTCTCTTGGGCCATTGGGGGACTCCATCCTCTCTTTCTCTCTCCCATGGTCTTCTGAAATGCAACCTACAGTAGAAAGATCCACTTCTGCTATTTACCAGGCTAGAGGGGCTATGAAGAAGGCTATGGCTAATCAGCAGCCCTTTCTCTTGTTCTACAACTCATCATTCTTGGAGGTCCTTGTTGGGTCCTGCTGTGGTCTGTCCCCCATGGACTCTGTTCTTCCTGGGTGATGACTTTCCTTCATTGTCCTCCCCACCTTCTGACACGGTGTTCATTTACCTAATACAGGTTTAATTTCTGTCTTCCACAAAAATAATTCTGTGAAGGGATGGATCTCCAATTTATACTCTGTCCCATGTCCCAAGTGACATGTGACACATTACAATTACTTCTGAATGGCTGAGTGAACAAATAGCTGAATGCTATTGTAAGTGGCAGTCATGCAACCAGCACCCTTATGTAGATGATTCTCAGACCAATCCCAAAGAAAGGTATGAGACAATGTCGAAAATCCAAGGTCTAAGTGTTAAGTACCCTGAGTCCTGGCAAGAATAAATTCTCTCTGTGTTTCCTCAGTTTTCCCATCTGTGCAAGGAGTCTTTGAGGTGTTCTGTTGGTGAGTCTGTTAAGAGCTGCAGTTGGTGACTCTCGTCAACTCACCAAGATGCGTCAGGCTTCATGAACTGCCATAGGCTTTTGCCTAAGCCATGAATTAATCAGTAGCCCTGAATGTAAGTAGTCATATACTTTCTGAGAAGTACCACCTTGATTACAGGCTTTCCAGTCATTGTACTTCCCATATCACAGCACATACAGAACAGGAAACTGCTTAAAGGGGGGAAGCAAATAGCTAGTGAGACCCAGGAGTTCAAGTTGCCCACTTCCCTCATTGTCAGAGTGCTGATGGCCATCTATGGCCCATACCTGGTGAGCCACCTACAGTATCATGTGGACACATTTCTCTGGCACAGTGGTGACTTGCTGGTTAGGATTCCTGCCTCTACCCTACGACCCTACCCTTCTCTCCACTACACCTATTGACTTTGTTGCTTGAGTAGACTGCAGTTGCTACCCATTCCTTTCTGTAGCCTAGACGACAAAATTCAAGCAACACCCAGACCACAGGGTTGGCTTTCTATGACAAGGTTAGAGAAAAAACTCAGAAGGGCACTGACAACTTACCTGTCCTCCCATGCCTTCTGGGAGACAGAAAGAGTTCATCTGTGGTGCGAGGTTTATCTGAATTCAGACCTGTGTGTGTGTGTGCATGTGCGTGTGTGCGTGCATGCGTGCATGTGTGTGTGTGTGTGTGTGTGTGTGTGTGTGTGTGTGTATGGTTGGGGGTTATATTGTTGTTTCTACTGTGTGGATCCAGTTTGCTTTCTATAATATGAGACAAAAAATTCTTCTCTGTAAGTCTTCTGCTGGCTGGGTTGTGGAGGTACAAATCTGTAATCAAAAGGCAGAGGCAGGCAGATCTCTGAGTTCGTGGCTAGCTTGGCCTACAGAGTGAATTCTGTGACAGTCAAGCTACACAGGGAAACCCTGTCTCAAACAAACAAACAAACAAAAAAAAACAACAACACAAAAAGTCTTCTTCAGGTGAAGCACAAGGCAAAGTCACTCTATGTGGTCTGGATGAGAACCAAGGCCTTGAAGATAGGAAGCAGACCTTGAATCCTTATAAGAAGGAAGGAGTGGGCAGAGAGACTTACTGCAGGATAGGAGGAAGCCACCCATTACTGAGTTGGAAAATTCCTATACCAGTAAGCTGTCCCTAGGAAAGTCCTGGAGACCTTGATTCAGCCTGGTGTGCAAATGATTGGTTAACGGATCACATTCATACATTATACAGGACAAAGGGACTTGGCTCTGTGTCATATCAGAGAGGCAGCTTAGGAGAAAGGTTAGTGTGAACTGAGTTTAGAAATATAGGCCCTGTGCAGGCCCGGTACAAGTCTGTCTCTACCACATCTACTAGCCAGGTAACTAAGCACATTTCTTAACTTCTCATCCCATCTGAGTTCTTGGCAAACAAGAGATGTAGAATGAAAGCCCAGGCTCGGACCTGGGAAGGATGAGAAAAGCACCCAGCAATCATTAGCCATCACTATCATCCACTATAATTTATCTCAGTCATTATCACCTTCATATTTTCACTAAAGACATCCCCAAATACCATACACCTAGGACCTCAAAACACATCCTCAGCCTTCTCTGGTTCTAGCTGAGTACTTCACTGTCCTGAGTAAGAGAAATGACAAGAAGAAACCAGCCAGTAACACAGAAGAGGAGGTGCCCACATGAGGAAGCCCTTGGGAGAGGTCTAGGCTAAGACTCTAAGTAAGAGGTTATTTAAATCCCAGGATATATCCCTGGATACTACTCTGAGGCTTCCCCCTATTATCTCTCACCTCTCTGAGGTTGAGGTTAGACTTTCAGCCATATCCAGACCAAACAAGAATCAGATGCTTCTGTGAATAACTCACAGTCTCCACCTCTAGCATCTCATTCAAGACATGATTTCAAATGCCAAACGGGAAAAAAAATGACTCATGCAAATTAAGGCCAAATTGAAAATCTGTTCATCACTTCTTCCGGTGCCTGGGGTCTCTTGTTGGGGAATTTTTAAATGGCTTAGCTCATCTGAAGCCAGAGACTAGAGAGGAGACAGATTGGAAACCTACTCTCCCTATCCATGTTACAGTGAGGGAGTCTCATTCCAGGAGCTGCCTTACTAAAGACATCCTTCCCACACTTGACAGTGAGAGCAAGCCTTCTAGAAACACCTGCCAACACAGTGGCCTTTTAGAGAGGTGTCTCTCAGACAACCCAGAAAAAAAGCAGTTTTTCTTCTACCCTTAAGAGTACAAATTTTGATTTTATGCAAGAGCAGGGTTGATAATTCAGATGAGAGCTGATGTTGCCATCTTGAACCCAGGTCTGTAAGTTGGCGAGCTGGAAATTAAGGCCAGCTCCTGGGTAACTGCAGAAGACAGGCTCCTTCAGGATAGCTCTGTCTTTGATCATAAGTACTGTCCTGGGTATTTTTCTTGTTGTGACTAAATGCCTGATAGAAGCACCTGTGGGTTGGTATTTGAGCTCACAGTCCCAGAAAGTATTGCCCATCATAGCAGAGAAGGTATATGATTCGTATAACTAGATCCATGGCAAAGTGACCTTTTCAAGTAGTTCTTCATATCTTGTGCAATGGGAAAGAGCAGCTGGACTAGAATCCTCTAAGATCCACCCCCTGTGACATACCTTCCACTGCAAAGGCTCCACGATCTTCTAAAATATTATC
This sequence comes from Mastomys natalensis, assembly GCA_021653895.1. NCBI lineage: Eukaryota > Metazoa > Chordata > Mammalia > Rodentia > Muridae > Mastomys > Mastomys natalensis. The sequence continues at coordinate 62,170 of JAJTUV010003201.1, forward strand.
AGGCTCAAATGTACACATCTGTGAGGGACATTTCAAATTCAAACCACTTCGAGCCCTTAGCTGGTTGGATGAGACCTGGCCAATGATGAAGGGTGATATGCATTATTCAGACTGTCATTCAAATGTTACTTCTAACAGACAACAACACACAGATTTGTTCTGGACCAAAACCTAGACCAGTGGGCCTCAACCTGTGGGTTGCCACCATTTTGTGGGGGTATAAGGACCCTTTCAAAACAGTCATCGAAGACCATCAGAAAACACAAATATTTATATTACAATGCAAAACAGTAGCAAAATTATAGTTCCAAAACAGCAATGAAAATAATTTTATGGTTGGGGATCACAACAACACAAGAAACAGTATTAAAGGGTCGCAGGGTTAGGAAGGTTGAAACCCACTGACCTAGACAATCACAGAAATTAGCTATCACACTTAGTAAGCTTCACTAGTGTTGTGTGGCAGGCTTTTCCTGGGGAGATGTAATACTTATGCCCAAAGGAAACCCACACAAACCAAAATAGCAATGGCATCAAGTCCAGCTTAGTGGAAAAGGAAATTTTCCTATGAGGTCATTGACAAGAACATGGGTCAGGGGTCACTTACAGGTACAGAGATGACTCAAAGGTAGCTGTATTACAGAAAAGACTACCCAGACATGGGTGGTGACTAATAGGAGATGCAACACTAGACTTTTGTACATGACTTGAAGTTAGCTTGAAGAGTCCAAATAGTATTCTTGCAGTGAGCCTAGCCTGAGTATCCTCTCCAGCATTTCTTTGCACCTATAAAGCTTGGAGTCCGGAGGGAGTATCTTCTAGAATGTTCCAACATTTTATTTTCCCAGGCATGTAACATCTTGTTTACCTCAGAATCATAGAAGCCTCCTCCTCTCTCCTGGATGGAATGTTTCAACTGGAGAGAAGTACTCTACAATGCCTACCCAAAGATGGCAGCTTATAAGCTCCCTCTCCTTAGCATGTATGGGCACACGCATGCTCACTTGAAGATCTGGGCCATCTCTAGCTGTATGACACCCCAACTCTGTCCCAAGTGTGTCTGCATCCTCTAATGCTTAACACCAGCTCCATTCCTCTAACGCCGGGTCCCTGTTTTTTTCTGGATTACATGTTTCTCCTCCTGAGTCCCCAGTTGTCCTCAGCACAGAGCTTGTCTTTGATCATACACCTCTTGAAAGCCTCTTTATCCTAACCTCAGTTATCAACTAAGAGCTCAGGATGCATAGTTGGTTCAGTGAGTCACGTTCTCTTGGTGTGTATCACCTCTTTCCTTGCCCCTCTTCCGCAAGGTGAGTAGAATCCTAGAGGAGTGGAAAGAGGAAAATTCGTGGTCAGGATGTATTTAATGTGAGAGAAGAATCTATTTTCAATGGAAAGAAAGAAAGAAAGAGAGAGGGAAAAAGAAAGAAGGGAAGGAAGGATGAATGAAAGAAGGAAGGAAAGAAGGAAGGAAGGAAAGGAGAGAGAGAGGAGAGGAGAAGGGAGAAAAGAGAAGAGAGAAAAGAGGAGAGGAGAGGAGAGGAGAGGAGAGGAGAGGAGGAGAGGAGAGGAGAGGAGAGGAGAGGAGAGGAGAGGAGAGGAGAGGAGAGGAGAGGAGAGGAGAGGAGAGAAATTCTCCAAATAGAAACAAGGGGGGGGGTGGAGATTTTAAAAAGAGCTCCAGGTGCATGCCTCTATCGAGTGCTGAGAAGTTTAAAAAGAGCATGAACACCTTTCCAGTGAAATAAAATAAAAACTAACAACAGCAAAGAAAACCAAAACACTGGATTTGATTGAACAGAGAGAGAGAGGGAGAGAGTACATATGAAGTTGTATTGGTTAGGGAAGTAGGCAGGGTCTGTGAATAGTTAAGGGAGGGGAAAGAATATGATCAAAACACATTGTTTAAAACAGTTTTAAGCTTGGCAGTGGTGCCTCATGCCTTTAATCCCAGCACTTGGGAGGCAGAGGCAGGCAGATTTCTGAATTCAAGGCCAGCCTGGTCTACAGAGTGAGTTCCACGACAGCCAGGGCTACACAGAGAAACCCTGTCTCGAAAAATGAAAAACAAAAACAAATAAAATAGTTTTAAGTGAGAAAAAAGAAACAGACAAACAAACAAACAAACAAAAAGGTTAAAGTATGCAGGCTGCAGGTGCCCCACGCAGATGAATGCATTAAATGATCCTGACCCAAGCTAAGCTGTGAAAACGGGAGTTCTTCCGGCCCTCTGCAGAGCAGAGGCATATTTGAACCATAGCTGGGTTTCCAGCAGGCAGGCAAGGCAACAGCATGATGTCAAAGCAGGGATGATATTCACTCCAGGGAGACCTCACTGAGCAGATGAGTTCAAAGTTCTGCTTTTAATCGATTCTGCCTGTGATAACACTGGGCAGCACTTCCTTGGAAGATAAGGACTAAGAAAGCCATTGATTATCAGATAGGGTATCCATCACACACACACACACCCTGCCCAGCCAGGGGCCGGAGTCAGCTTTGATCAGCCTGGCCTGACATACTGATTGCAGGCATGAATGGAGCTTCCTACTTGAGTCCTACCCCTGGTCAGAAAGAAGGACCCGAGTCCCACCTGCAGAGCTGGTTATCAGCTTGTAGGAAGGAAAAGGCAATGGCCAGGTGCATTTCCATAGACAACAGTGTGGAAAATCTCAGTGTTTACTGCTTTCTCAACTAACTTGTAAAGAATAATAGCCAAGCATGAGAGAATGATATTTCTTAAACTAATTACTATGCAAATAACTGGCAATGTGCACATTGCCTGTAGGGGGCACATTCTTTAGGAGAAAATACCACACATAACACTCCCCCCTCCGAGACTCAGGTTAAATCATACATGATTTTAATTACACTTTACAACTGTTTCACTGATGTATTCACTGAATATAACATTTCCATATACAATTTTTATGCATATGGGTGCCCATATGTGTGCAGACAGGTATGGATACTTGCACAGACAGGTAGAGGCTGGAGGTACTGTCACCCTGGCTTTTTTGAGACACAGTCTCTTTCTGAACTAGAACTCAACAAGTAGATAGGACGACTGGGGCTCTGCCCATTTCTACTTCCCCAGTTCTGGGATTATAAGGGAAGCCACCTTACTGGGCTTTTTCACTTGGAGACTAAATGCACCAACCCTTTTAAACCTAATATTTAAAGGGCAAAGTGCTAGCATGAAATTGGAAGGCTCTCCCCTTGGTGAGGGAGAGGTGCTTACCTGCAGCATCGACTCTGCTTTTTAGTCTTAGATGTTTCCAGTCATCTTCCTGGGCTTGGGGAAGGCTCCAGGCTCTCCCATTGCACTCTGGGCTTCTGATGGATACCTCCTGCTGTGTTTTGATTGTTGGTTTAGTTGCTAGAACTATTTCCTGAACCACAAGCTGCTTGCAATCAGGGCATGACAGAGTCTAAATGGAACCTGAGGTATCCTTAGCCACAGTTTCCAGTGCTGCCTGCTCAAAGGATGCTCAGAGAAACTCCACTAATGACTAGAGCTGTCATTGTTTGACCAGGCATTATGTGTCACATGTTGCTAAGTCCTTGGCAAACACTGGCTCATTGACTCTTCAGAATAATCTTTTGATTTTGGCATTATTAATCCCGTTATGTAAATAGGAAATGACCCGAGGTTCAGAGAAGCTAAGTGATCAGCCCAAGGTCACACAGCTTGGACTAGATTCAATCTAGGAACTGGTCCTGATCCCCAGAAGTGCCAGCCTGAGCTCCCCCTTCATATTCTTTGTGGATGTACAAGCAGTGTATGTTCTGCTTCTTGTCAGATGTAGAAAAGATCCAAGGAAGTCTGAATGCTCAACAGATGCATCTACCAGGAAGGTAGAATGAGTTGCCATTTTGAAGATTGCCAAGATTGAAAGCTCTGAGGAATGGGCACCTAAGCCCATAGAACCTCTACAAGGAAGTGCAGGTCAGTACCAGATTCTGCTATGTCCTCTGGGAGGAAATGCTATCCTATGAAGGCCCAGGGACAAAGCAGCAGGATACAGAGGACAGAGGCAGAAGTGCCCATCTCTTGACCCCTGAGTTCTCAGCACTTCTCTTGGATTCATTTCTCTAAAAAGCAGGGGCTTGTGGTTACTATTGAAATAACAGTCAGTTATAAATGCTTTCTGTAGGGGGCACACTTGTTAGGAGCAAGTATCACAAAATTGCCTCTTGAATCATATATTTTTATTACATGCAAAAATTCATTATATAAATGTTATGTCATTGTGCATGCTGTTGTTATACACAATTTTTATGTTTGTATGGTTTTGGATAGATACAGGTATGTAGTGACTGTCTGCATTGGATATGCCCATGAGCTAGTCCTAGACCAGCAGGCATACAGAAGAGAAGGAAGGAAAGATGTCCAGAGGAGAGTCACAGAACAAACTGATGGAGATTAAAAGCCTGCAATACATGGATTACAAGTGGCCAGTGATGTAACCCCTGTCACTTGGAAAGCTTCAGTGTAGACTGCACTTGCTGTAGGGAATGCATTTCCCAGAAGAGCTACTTAAGCCCACTGATAGTACCCTTGGAAAATTCAGAGGGGTTTGACATCACAGAGAAGAAGAAAAGTAGTCTGCTCATTTTATAACAAAAACTCCAGCAAGCCTATGGTAAATGGGGCTAAATTCTTCCTTCCATCTGATTTATTTCAAAGCCATTGTTCACCCTGATGGTCCTCAATATATCACCAAAATGAACCTTATGCATCTGGTATTCCACCCCCCAAAGCCACATAGAAAAATGGATGCTAATGAGGAGGATTTTCATTTTCTCAAAGAAAGCTATTACCTCTGATAATACAGAGTATTTTCAAAGATCAATAAAAGCAATAAATTAATACAATCTATTAAATACAAGTGCTTTTCTACATGAGCACTCAGGGATAGTCTAGAACAGCATGTCACCAACACCCAGAAAAAGGAAGGTGCCAGTGGCTACTTAGGATGAAAAGGATGCAACCAATAGCTCAAGAAGAGATTTACAACCAGAAGTGGGGACATTCATGAACAGTCTACCCTCCAATTCCTGGGTAAGGCCCTCATGGAGGTGAACTTCTTTATACAGTAGTACTAATTCTCACACACACCTTGCCATATTCTCATCCAAGCTTGGTACCTGGGACAGAGCAAGCAAATATGTGAGTGAGCAATGGAAAGTTCCACTGGGTGAAGAAAGCATGAGTGAGGTGAGAACAAACATGGAGGGTTATCAACCACATGGGGATTAATCATCGAATCTTTCTGTATTGTGAGAGGATGAAGGGAAGGGCTTTCCATCCCTCTACCCATGGATCTGAAAGCCATTAGAAAAGCCATCCTACATCCCAAACATGCTCCTGACTCTTAGAACTTTGTAAACTATGATGTGGAGTGGCAGAACTCTGCATCCACTGGTTCTTCAAGAAACCTTCCCAGCTGCTGCACCAAGGTAATAGAGGGTGTAGTCCTCCATCCAACAGTGGCAAACTTTGGACCTCTAGTTCTTCACCTTGGCCTCAACTTCAGTCTTGCTTTCTCTCCCTCAAGGTCATGAGGAGGAAGAAGTCAGCCGAGGGCTGCTGTAAGGCTCAGCGCAGAGGTACAGACTCTCAGGTACTAACCTAAGAGAAGACTCTTCCCTACTGACAGTATTTGAGAAAACCCTTCAGGACACCTTATGCATCTCCATTTTCCTATTCACCAACCATTCCAAAAAATTTCCTATCCTTCCTTCCAACCATCTATTCACTCATGTTCCTATCCATCCTTCCCTCAATTCATCTACATATCCATCTTTACATTCATCTATCTCTCCTCCAGGCTATCAATCAATTCATTCATCTATCTATTCCTCCCTCCATTCATTTACCTATTAATACATCTACCTATTTATGCTTCCCTCTAATTTTCTTTCTTCCCATTAATTCACCCACTTCTTCTTCCTTCAATCCATCTTCTTAGCTATCTACCTATCCCTTCCTACATTCATCTACCTACCAATCCCTTCCTTCCTCATTTCATCCTCCTACCCATCTGTATATCTATACAGTAATCCACTCACCCTTATCTCCTTCCATTTACTTCCCTGACCATCCATCTACTCATCTAGTCACTCATCCTTCCCTCCACTGATCTACCTAACAACCTATCAATGTTACAAGCACCTGTTGAGAGCACTATTGAGTATAAAGTTTATAGAAAGGTAAAGGGTCTCACAAACATCCGGCGTGTAAAACAAGTAATAAAATTGCTTGATGATCAGTTATTCAGCAATGATGAAGGAGTTTAAGCTCTGCATGTTACCTTTGCATTTGTGTGTCCCTTGGTAAGCAAGTAAATCTCCCAGTGACCCCAATGCTAAATCTGTAACTACAGACATCAACGGCAAAAGGCCTCTGTGAAGATTAAACACACTAATGGCTGTTTTCTCAAAGGATTAGAAATAGTAAAAGCAGTGAGTGAGACTAGAACAATTTAACTGGATAGAGTTTTATTGAAATACTTCTTTTAGAGGGAAAATAACTAAATATCAAATTTATTATTTGACAAATATTGTTATTTAAGAAAACTCTAACACTTAAACTTAGTTTTCACAAAGTGAGACAGTTACTTGCAACAACACATTGCTAACCAGAAGAGATTAGGGTTTCTACAAATCAACAACAACAACAAAATTTTAAACTAGAAAAATAGGCTTAGCAGGCACCCTCAACAGAAGGCATCCAAATTGGCAATATATCTGACCAGTAACTGAGGGATTCAAATTAAAAACACAAGAAGGTTCCACTAGATAATGCTCAGAATAACTCGACAGCAATGGTGATACTCCTAACTTTGGCTGAGATTTAAATGTAATGGCATTGCAAATTGTGGCAGTTGGAAAAACCTGTTTGGCCTTACCTACTAAAGTAGAAAATACCCATGCTTATAATCTAGCAATAGGGCCTAGAGATATAGTTCAGAGGCTAAGAGCTCTTGAGCCTGTTGCAGAGGAACCCAGTTCAATTCCAGTACCCATATGCTGACTCGTATCTATAATCCCTGACACATGGACTCTAACGGGAATTCATGTGCAGCATATGCATGCATGCAGGCAAAATGTTCATACACATAAACTCAAATAAATAAATCTTACAAAAATAATCCAGCAAGGTACTCCTAAATATGTACTTGGCATGGATGTGCTTCTGAAAGTATGTATAAGAACATTCATTGCACTATTACCCCTTATAACATACAAGTAGAAAATGTACATATCCAGAATGGGGGGAAAATAATGTGCTGTCTAGATGCAACAGAATACTACACAGTAATGAAAGTAGATGAGTCACAGCTACATTATCAAAATCAAGGTCAGACTGTCTGGCATAATAATTAGAAAAGTCAGGTTGCTGTCTTGGTCTATTTGGGTTTCTATAATGAAGCACCTGAGACTGGAATTTTATGAGAACACACATATATTGTGTATGGAGCCCGGGCAGTCCAAACTTCAGATGCCAGCATACTCAGTGGCTGGTGAGAACTGCTCTTTGCTCTCAAGGTAATGTCTACTACCCTCAGGAGGACAAAAGTTACCTCTATCTCTTCACTCAAAGAAACATAGGTCAAAGGCCTAGCTGCTTCCCTGAGCCTGTCAGGCAAGAATCCTACTATAGACAGATTAACACTCATGGGTTTGCACTTCCTGAGCCTTTTAGCCCACGGGGGCAAAAAGAGAAACAAAAGTTTTAAAGCCAG